>CM059446.1:6169642-6220735 GCA_030390025.1 Squalus acanthias | reverse complement strand
TGAGAGAGACTTTGTTATTGTTTTTAATTCGGTGACGCAAATTGTGTGTGTGTTTTTCTGCACTCGTGAATAAGTGCTGCATTTCAGACATGTTACATGGGGGATGTGCTGGTTCAAGAAGACAACGTTTATTAATGGAAGTGATTGAAGTTGAAAATACGGATACCTGTTCTTGTTCAATTGTTCAATTCTTTTTAATACAGTGAACTAAAGAACTACAGCACTTTATATTTGTTGGGTGTCTGGTTGCATTGTGATTAATATTCTAATCACTTATGTGGACGTCCAGCTCGTCAGCGCCACAGGAAAGTCGCTGCTCCTGCTGCTTGTGCAGCCACAGCTATAGTGACATGAGGGATGGGCTAATACATTGAAAACTTTAAAATTAATACAAATTGCACGAATAGATATTGACGTAAGAAAACTACTAGGCACTTGGTCTTAGCATTAAAAAAAGCTTTAATCAACTGTTTTTCAACATGGAGATCTAGTTGTGTCCTTCACTAGTTCCTGTTAAAGAATGTCCTGAGCAAGCTGGGCCCATGCCCGAGTATTTATACTCTCCCTGGACAGCGCCACCAGCAGGCCGCCCAGTATTATTTCATAAGTCATTTCCACATGAATGACAAGATTCATGTCAGATATGCCTCTTTCAGCTCACCTTGGGCTTTTCGATTGTTTGTCGATGCATAGCCCTGTAACTGAGTGACGTTTCTGAAGTGTTAATGCATTACTATGCAGTTCTTTTATATCCCAGTCATTTCTGACAAGTATTTTTTTTTTTTTAAGTTTGTACATGACAAACTAAAAGCTTTTAATTAATTCTACCGTAAACAAACTTGCAGAATGGGCATGTAAATGACAAATGAATTTCAATATAGATAAGTGTAAGGTGGTGCATTTTGGTAGGCGGAATAAGGAGGCGACCTACTCCTTGGAAAGTAAGAGTCCAAATGCAGTAGAGGTGCAAAGAGATCTCGGGGCATAGATTCACAAATCATTAAAAGTAGCAACGCAGGTTAAAAAAGCCATAAAAGTGCAAATAAAGCACTGGGGTTCATTTCCAGAGGAATAGAATTCAAACGCAGTGAAGTTTTGTTAAACCTGTATCGAACCTTGTCTGACTGTCTCATGATTTGAGACAGTGGGGTGGCAATATGGCATTACTGTATGTGTGCTATTAAGTGGTTGCTGTCATTGTTGTAAAATTTGCCCACGGACGAAAAGGTCGCGCTCAGAGGAGTTCAGTACAAAAAAAAATTAGAGGGAACATTGGTTACAGTGATGCTGATGCAGACTGGGCAGATCTCATGGTTACGATATCAAGGGTTTAACGTTGTGGTCGACCATACAACAGTTAATATTACGCAACCCCAGAGCTCAAAAATCATGAGACTTGATTAGCGAGAGTTCACAACTTGGAAAAAAATTGTTTTTTCTTAAATAATTGAACAGTCAAGCATCAAGCAGCCACGAACTTTAGATATTTAAATGGATGCATATACCTGTCCAGAGACAAATGCTCATGAAACCAAGTGAAAGAGTTTAAATAAAATCTCAGAGCGGGGGCTTCAATGCGTTGTACCCTGCGGTGGGTAGGGTGCAGGTTTGTTCTCGTATCTCAATCTTGCCTAGGCTGACACGGGTTAAATGTCAGGTCCAACAACAACAACAACTTGTATTTATATAGCGCCTTTAACGTAGTAAAACATCCCAAGGTGCTTCACAGGAGTATTATAAGACACAAAATTTGACACCGAGCCACATAAGGAGAAATTAGGGCAAGTGACCAAAAGCTTGGTCAATGAGGTAGGTTTTAAGGAGCATCTTAAAGGAGGAAAGAGAGGTAGCGAGGCGGAGAGGTTTAGGCAGGGAATTCCAGAGCTTAGGGCCTAGGCAACAGAAGGCACGGCCACCAATGGTTGAGCGATTATAATCAGGGATGCTCAAGAGGGCAGAATTAGAGGAGCGCAGATATCTCAGGGGGGTTGTGGGACTGAAGGAGATTACAGAGATAGGAAGGGGCGAGAGGCCGTGGAGGGATTTGAAAACAAGGATGAGAATTTTGAAATTGAGGCGCTGCTTAACCGGGAGCCAATGTAGGTCAGCGAGCACAGGGGTGATGGGCGAACGGGACTTGGTGCAAGTTAGGACAGGGGCAGCTTCGCCAATAGTAGGAAAAGAAAGTCGAGTCTCATTGACTCTCTCTCTCTTGTGCTTTTCCTGGTGGCTGACTCCAAGTGCCATCAGCTGAGCTGCTCGCACCAGGCAACAACAACTTGCATTTATATAGCGCCTTTAACATAGTAACACATCCCAAGGCGCTGCACAAGAGCGTCATCAATCATTAAAAAATTGAGCCAAAGGAGGAGACATTATTACAGGTGACCAGAAGCTTTGTCGAAGAGGAAGGTTTTGAGGTGCGTCTTAAAGGAGGAGAGGCTCTTCCCATGCATATGGTAGCAGGTAACTTGCTTCCTGACATTGGCTCCCAGGTTAAGCAACACCTCAATTTTAAAATTCTCATCCTTGTTTTCAAATCCCTCCATGGCCTCGCCCCTCCTCATCCCTGTAACCTCCTCCAGCCCCACAAACCTCCGAGATATCTGCGCTCCACCAGGTCTGGCCTCTGGAACATCCTCGATTTTCATCGCTCCACCATTGGCGGCCGTGCCTTCAGCTGCCGAGGACCTAACCTCTGGAATTGCCTCCCTACTTCTCTTTCCTCCTTTAAGACGCTTCTTAAACATAGAATCATAGCGTGGTTACAGCACAGAGGAAGGCCATTCGGCCCGTCGAGCCTGTGCCGGCTCTCTGCAAGAGCACTTCAGCTAGTCCCACTGCCCCGCCCTTTCCCCGTAGCCCTGCAAATTCTTTTCCTTCAGGTACTTACCCAATTCCCTTTTGAAAGCCACAATTGAATCTGCCTCCACCACCCTTTCAGGCAGTGCATTCCAGATCCTAACAACTCACTGTGTAAAAAAGTTTTTCCTCATGTTGCCTTTGGTTCTTTTGCCAATCACCTTGAATCTGTCCTTTGGTTCTCGAAGCTTCCGCCAATGGGAACAGTTTCTCTCTATCCACTCTGTCCAGACCCCTCATGATTTTGAACCCCTCTATCAAATCTCCTCTCAACCTTCGCTGCTCCAAGGAGAACAACCCCAGCTTCTCCAATCTATCCACGTAACTGAAGTCCCTCATCCCTGGAACCATTCTTGTAAATCTTTTCTGCACCCTTCCAAGGCCTTCACATCCTTCCTAAAGTGCGGTGCCCAGAATTGGACACAATACTCCAGTTGAGGCCGAACCAGTGTTTTATAAAGGTTCATCATAACTTCCTTGCTTTAGTACTCTATGCCTCTTTAACTTTATCACACCTCGGCAGATAGTCAGGATGATTTAATTTATTGGTCTGCAATGGTAAAGTACACATGCTTTTTTTTTTTCCATCTATATATGCTCTGACGATTCTGTATCCAATTTACTTCACCTGAGGAAGGAGCGATAGTTCCGAAAGCTTGTGATTTCAAATAAAACTGTTGGACTATAACCTGGTGTTGTGCGACCTCTCAATTTTGTCTACTTATGAAGCCCAGGATCCTATATGCTTTATTAACTGCTTTCTCAACCTGCCCTGTCACCTTCATCGATTTGTGCACATATACCCCCAGGTCTCTCTGTTCATGTACCCCCTTTAGAATTGTATCCTTTAGTTTATATTGCCTCTCCTCGTTCTTCCTACCAAAATGTATCACACTGCACTTTTCAGCGATAAATTTCATCTGCCACGTGTCCACCCATTTCACCAGCCTGTCTATGTCTTCTTGAAGTCTATCACTAGCCTCCTCACTGTTCACTATACTTCCAAGTTTTGTCTCATTTGCAAATTTTGAAATTGTGCCCGGTACTCCAAAGTCCAAGTCATTAATATATATCAAGAAAAGCAGTGGTCCTAGTACCGACCCCTGGGAAACACCACTGTATACCTTCCTCAAGTCCGAAAAACAACCGTTCACCACTACTCTCTGTTTCCTGTCACTTAGCCAATTTTGTATCCATGCTGCCGCTGTCCCTTTTATTCCATGGGCTTCAACTTTGCTGGCAAGCCTATTATGTGGCACTTTATCAACCGCATTTTGGAAATCCATGTACACCACGTCAACTGCATTACCCTCATCAACGAACTCAATCAAGTTAGTTAAACACGATTTGCCTTTAACAAATCTGTGCTGGTTTTCCTGAATTAATCCACACTTGTCCAAGTAACTGTTAACTTTGTTCCTGATTACTGTTTCTAAAAGCTTCCCCACTACTGAGGTCAACTGACTGGCCTGTAGTTCCTGGGTTTATCTTTACACCCTTTTTTGAACAATGGTGCAACATTTGCAATTTTCCAGTCCTCCGGCACCACCCCCGTATCTAAGGAGTGGAAGATTATGGTAAGTACCTCTGTGATTTCCTCCTTAACAACCCTCAGCATCCTAGGATGCACCCCATCCGGTCCTGGTGACTTATCAACTTTAAGTACAGGCAGCCTTTCTAGTACCTCCTCTGTCAATTTTTATCTCATCCAGTATCTCCACTACCTCCTCTTTCACTATGACTTTGGCAGCATTTTCTTCCTTGGTGAAGACAGATGCAAAGTACTCATTTAGTACCTCAGTCATGCCCTCTGTCTCCATGCATAGATCTCCTTTTTGGTCCCTAATTGGCCCTACCCCTTCCTCTTACTACCCGTTTACTATTTATATGCCTATAGAAGACTTTTGGATTCCCTTTTATGTTGGCTGCCAATCTATTTTCATACTCTCTCTTTGTCCCTCTTATTTTCTTTTTCACTTCCCCTCTGAAATTTCTATATTCAGCCTGATTCACACTTGTATTCTCAACCTGACATCTTTTTCTGCTTCATCTTACTCTCTATCTCTTTTGTCATCCAGGAAGCTCTGGCTTTAGTTGCCCTACTATTCTCGTGGGAATATACCTCGAATGTACCCGAACCATCTCCTCTTTAAAGGCAGCCCATTGTTCGATTACAGTTTTGCCTGCCAATCTTTGATTCCAATTTACCTGGGCCAGATCCGTTCTCAACCCACTGAAATTTGTCTTCCTCCAATTAAGTATTTTTACTCTAGATCGCTCCCTGTCCTTTTCCATAGCTAATCTAAACCTTATGATACGATGATCACTGTTCCCTACGTGTTTCCCTCATGAAACTTGCTCCACTTGACCCACCTCATTCCCCAGAACCAGATCCAGCAATGCCTCCTTCCTCGTTGGGCCGGAAACATACTGATCAAGAAAGTTCTCCTGAACACCTATGTCATTGGTACCGATCTGGGCCACGACCTCTAGCTGTTAATCCTCACCCCTCAATGTTCTGCAGCCGCTCAGTGACATCTTTGACCCTGGCACCAGGGAGGCAACATACCATCCTGGAATCACGTCTGCGGCCGCAGAAACGCCTGTCTGTTCCCCTAACTATCGAATCCCCTACAACAATTGCCTTCCCAATCTTCCTCCTTCCCCCCCCGTACAGCTGAGCCACCCGTGGTACCGTGGACTTGGCTCTGGCTGTACTCCCCAGAGGAGCCATCGCCCTGACCAGTATTCAGTACTGAATACTGGTTGGAGAGTGAGATGCACTCAGGGGACTCCTGCACTAACTGCCTGGTCCTCCTTGTCTGTCTGACGATCACCCATTCCCTCTCTGCCTGCGCACTCTTACGCTGCGGGGTGACCACCTCCTGAAACGTGCTATCCACGGAGCTCTCAGCCTCACTGATGCACCGCAGTGATGCCAGCTGCTGCTCAAGCTCCGAAACCCAGAGCTCGAGCTCCTCGAGCCGACGACACTTCCTGCACACGTGGTAAAACCGACCTCTTTGACCAAGCTTTTGGTCATCTGCCCTAACATCTCCTCATGTGGCTCGGTGTCAAATGTTGTTTTTGATAACATTCCTGGGAAGGACATTTCACTATGTTAACGGCACTATATAAATGTAAGTTATTGTTGTTGTTGACCTCCATCTTAGCAAGGGCTTCAAGAGTGGCAAAGAGACGGAAAATAATAAGCTGGAATGGTTCCCTCTGCAACCTCCCCTTTTTGCTGAGGATTAAGCGCCTCCCGACAGCAACATGGTCGAGATCAGGAACTTAAGAACACGCAACAAGCCCATGTCCCACACTTCAGTCATCTCCCCTTAAACCTAAAAAAAACCAAATGTTATTTTAAACTCAAATCATGCACAGCCGGTGTACAGACAGGCAGCCGTGGAGGAGCCACTTTTTATCATTTGTCATTCCCTTAGATTCAGTAGTTTCTGCAGTATTCCTGTCTGGAATTAATTCCAATCAAGTCTTTGTTAGTGGTTGACAGAAACAGTATATTGCGCGCAGAGTGTAATGTCATCATTGTTCATTAACTTCTGCGGGAGAACAGAATCAGGAACTGAAGCAGAGGAAACTCGTCCAATCAAACCGAACTACTTATAGGCAAGGTGATAAATGTAATCGCTCACACTGAATGAGATGTATTTGAAAATCATTAACATATTTCTTTAGGGACGAGGATGATACAATTAGACACCATCAAGGCACAATAGGTATAATTATACTGCACTTGGGAGAATTGGCTATTGTAGATGTTTAAAAAACATATCTTCACAAAACACTACTAGCTCTTGGATGACTTAACATCTTCAAAATGCTGTTTTTTTTTAAATAAATCTTAATTTTACCAAAGATTAGCAGCGAAGTTTATAAACTATAGAACACTCCTTCTAAACAGAGGCCTCGAAATGATTATTAGCAGGCAGATGCTAAACAGATCTGAAGATTTCCCTGTCTGCTATTTTAACTGAGGCATTAACCAATTCAAGACAACACCTACATTAAAATAGCGGGCAAAAGGAATGTGAAACATGACATCTTTAACCGCTAATATTGCCAACTGGTCATCTCTAAGCGGGTATCTCTTATGTGCATGTAAAAAAAAAGATTTGTTTTTGGGAATGGAAGATGGGAGATTATTCTGGTCCAGGGGTGAATTTGTACATTAAGCCCTCAATTCCACAAGCCCTCCCACCAAGTTGTGACTTGGATTTCCTCGACCTGGTCCTTTATATCCTCGCTCTTCTGACGGAGGGTAAACCAGGTCTTGTGGGCCTTATCTAACCCTGCCTTGATTTCATCCAAGTGCTCAGGCAGTGGGGTATCGGGTAGGTGAACTGGTTAATGTACTGTTCGAGCTCATCTCGAACGTCCTCCTTGGCATCTAGGTTAACTACTAATGGAAGACCAAGCTGTGAGGAGCATCGAAAGGTACGGTAACATCAGAGTGTCCATTACAAACCGCAGGATCAGAAACCCCCACCCTCAGATGGCTCAGTGCTTGAGAATGCATCACGCAGTGCAATACAGATCAGGAAGATTCCTCCTTCAATCTTTGCTCTGTGCTAAATTATCCAATTTCACGTGGGATATCAGAGAGCACGCTTTAGTTCGCCTCAGTGTCGCAAAAAGGGGAATATTGTTGACAAGGGTTCTCCAGGCTGAGGGTCACTAACTGATGCTGCGGGAAGTGTGAACGTGCGGGAAGTGTGAACGCGCGGGAAGTGTGAGCGTGAGGGAAGTGTGAGCGTGCGGGAAGTGTGAACGTGAGGGAAGTGTGAGTGTGCGGGAAGTGTGAGCGTGCGGGAAGTGTGAACGTGTGGGAAGTGTGAACGTGCGGGAAGTGTGAACGCGCGGGAAGTGTGAGCGTGCGGGAAGTGTGAACGTGAGGGAAGTGTGAGCGTGCGGGAAGTGTGAGCGTGCGGGAAGTGTGAGCGTGCGGGAAGTGTGAACGTGCGGGAAGTGTGAACGCGCGGCTGCTGGAACGTTCTCTTAAAGCTGCGCAGCGCTCCAGGGAACTTTCAATGCAAAAACCGCGACTGCGTGGTATTCTGAATGGGCCGCGCGGCGCCAGAACCAGTTACAGAGAACATTGGCTGCTGGGCCGAGCTCTGTTATCCGTGTCGAATCGCCGGCTGACCGTCAGTGCCTCGGATCACACAAAAAGAACAGCCATTGTAGCGAGGCACCGGGAGGCCACCAGTACCCTTGGAACTTCGCCCCAATACCAGTCACCACCAGAAGGCAAAGAACAGACATTCCTTCTCACACATCTCAGTAACGTTCCAAAGTGAATCACAAAATGAATTACTTGTGTCAGGAACGCTAGCAGGAAAGGTTGTATTAAAGAATCGATTTTATGTTAGGGACAGAATCTGCTGGCAATAGTATTCTGGAAAACATCCAAGAAAAATAAGCTCATTCAAGGCTGGTGCGCAGTTCTGACCTTCTGATAGCTGCATCTACCTGTTTGATGACTATATGTTTACCTTTCCTGTACATGTAAGGAGTCTATTTAGCTTTTGGCATGGCCCGAGACCCATTTTAGAACTTTCCCGCGCTGTAACCAAATCTGTAGAATGGTGAGTTAACGTAGTGTAAACCAAGGGCAAAGGTCCTGGAAGGGACATGATGCCATGGGCTTTAGCCGTGAGGCAGCGCAAGGGTTGGCCACCTGGTCACTGAGCTCAGCAACTGCAACGCGAGGTCTCCCGCAATGCAAGCAAACATCAGGAGAGACGGAGAACGGGCTGGCGACTCGCTATCACCCGTTTTACACTATCGCACCAAGTCACAATCTGCTCCCATGGCGTGCGAATCCGGAGACTATTTCAATGGGTCACGGTGGAGTCTGTTCGCCGCACATCAACGGGCATGACAGAACGCCATCGGTGCCCCTTTCGTGGATTATGGCTCCCAAATGAAGATGCAAGATCAATACTGTGCGGACAATGGCTGAAACAATGAGGTATCCCACTGCTAACAATCAGCTTTTGCGGTCTGGTATTTTTCTTCTTGCTCTGGGTTTTTGGGTGTCAGCCGTGGCTCAGTGGGTATCTCTCTCGCCTCTGAGTCAGAAGGTTGTGGGTTCAAGTCCCCACTCCAGAGACTTGAGCCCAAAATCTAGGCTGACACTCCCACTGCAGTGCGAGGGAGTGCTGCACTGTCGAAGGTGCCGTCTTTCGGATGAGACGTTAAACCGAGGCCCCGTCTGCTCTCCCAGGTGAGCGTAAAAGATCCCATGGCACTATTTCGAAGAAGAGCAGGAGAGGTCTGGCCAATATTTATCCCTCAATCAACATCACTAAAACAGATTATCTGGTCATTGTCACAGTGCTGTTTGTGGGAGCTTACTGTGCGCAAATTGGCTGCCGCGTTTCCTACATTACAAGTGACTACACTTCAAAAGTACTTCATCGGCTGTAAAGCACTTTGGGATGTCCTGAGGTTGTGAAAGGCGCTATAGAAATGCAAGTCTTTCTTCTTTTCTTGTTGGGGGAGGGGGCGTGGTGGGGGGGGGGGGGGGGGCGGGGGAGAAGGGCTCTTTCTGCCACATTCCTGAACCAGGAGAATGAGAGCAACGGTTCAGGCTCCCAGTACCTCACCAGCAAAATCATCTGCCAATGAGGTGCCCAACAGCAGCCCGGGCTGAGCAGATGTCCTACGTCCCTCGCTTGCTATAAGGAAGCCCGAGATCGGGAATGTGCTGTGTGTGGAATTACGAGCGTGGCCCAGTGTCGTCGTCCCCGCGTGGCTCCTGTCCTACCCCCAGTAGACCGGCTGCAACCGTGTTACTTACTCGAACTCTGACCACTTGCACTGGAGCAGCCTCATTCTCTCGAATCGTTCCCAGGTAGGTTTCCTTCTGAAACGTGGGGACATTGTCATTGACATCCAGCACATTAATGCGCGCACGTCCTGTCGTCTCCTCGCCGCCGCCATCCTTAGCTATCAGGGTTAAAGTGTACCGCCGAGTTGTCTCAAAGTCTAGTCTCCTGATTAGCGTCACCTTGCCAGTATCCTTGTCAATAGCAAACCTACCAGAGGGCAAAGAAAGTATTAATGCGACAAGGTAAAAAACACATGCAAAATAACAAGAGGGCGGCAGCTCATCGGAATACAGCTTTGGTTCACATGTGTGCTCAATGCTTATGCTCATGTGTAATATAAATACATCCATGTGGTGAGTAAACAGAGCAAAACAGCAACAAGGCAGGAGATTAACCGACCTTCCAATAAAATGATAGAAAGTATAGATGGATAGACAAACTTAGCTAATCCATTTAAAACAGTGTCCTTGAAATTACACTGTGCAATGTTAGCATATAAACGCTTCATGCTTTTGTATTAAGCTGTTTTGCCAGCCATTTAAAATAGATGTGTTAACACCTGCCTTCAAATGGAGGAGAAAGTCGTTTCATGCAAACGCACGAAGCATTTTTACGCTAACATTCACAACGCCTTACTTCAAGTCTGCGTATTTGCAGTCGGAAAAACGTGTGATGAGGAAATTGCAGAGATTCTCTCTGCGACATGTTCCGAGAGTTCAATAAAAGGAGATAGCTGCGCTCCTCTAATTCTGCCCTCTTGAGCATCCCTGATTATATATCCTTTTTATAATATGGAGACCAGAACTGTGCACAGTACTCCGGAGTGTGGTCTAACCAAGGTACGATACAGGTTTAACATGACTTCTCTGCTTTGCAATTCTAGAAATGAACCCCAGCCCAGTGCTTGGTTTGCTGTTGTTATGGTCTAATTAACCTCACTGTTACTTACCAAACCATAAGCCGTGGGAGAACAGCAATCCACTAGAAGTTCATAAATAACATTTACACAACAGGCTAAGCTACATTTAGAACCACACTTTGGTGTAAGGCAAGGAAGACGACGACATCCTGCACCCACCACATCCTTAAGTTTAGGAACTAAACCTCGGCAGAATAAAGACAAGCAAAATATGCCTGTTCGTCAGCGCACTGCACATTCAGGTGGCACATAATGCATGATTGAATTCTTTATGGTTGAACATCAAACAAGACTTAGCGTGGACTGCATCAGATGACGAGGGCTCAAATGATTTCTTGATGATCTCACTAACTCCCGATGGTTCTGGGACCCTGCCTTTGTAAACCTCTGGACTATGGCATTGGTTGGGGGGGGGGGGGGGGGGGAGAACTATTCATTTTCTTGCGATTCCCATCGTTAAAAATTAACATGCTAGACCTAATTAATAACAGGGGCTTGTGTGGTTATTTCAACCAAGTGAGTTTATAAACTGCATTTCGATAGCTCAAGAGAGGCAGCCAATCATTAACAGCTGATTAATCTTTCATGAGATCGCGCCATATTAATGATATTAAAATGCAATTTACATATTTAAATTATGCAAATTACAACACATGGGAAAATCTGACAACAAAGGCAAGAACGAGGAACGTTCTCGAGACTGTCAAGTAGGAAATGGATGGGCTGCTTTCTTTAAATATTAACTGGCACAAAACCAATATTGAACTGAACATAATGCAGGGGGGAAAAAATGAATCTGTGATAACTCCTATGATTATCTTCCTAAATTCCATTAAATAAACCCTGAAATCCCGTTCTCTCTCACCCTTCCGACACTAACCGTTATTTTTTTTTAAAGTTAATCCTTTAGGCTCTTCTGTTGAGAGATTTGAATTGCAGTTACTGTCGGCTGTACGCAACGGTGAAACAAACAAGAAAAAAAAGATAGCTGGCAGCAATTACAAGGCAATAATTCTGTCGATTGGTTCGGAGGAAGTTGTAAAAACAAAGCTTGAGCGGTTTATGACCATCTGAGGCTCCAGGATTGAATTACTGCCTCCAGTTCACTGGCAGGCTCCTATTGTACGCCGTTTACTAAACCTCAACTGCTACACGGACAGATACTGATTACAATGGGAGGCAGCGTAACAGGCAAGGTAGGTGGCAGGATAATAAAGGGAGTAATGAATGGAAAACTAGCTCTCAATAGGAAACGATTAAAACATTTTTGACATCTTACAGCAACACCAGTAATATGAACACAATACAATGGTATTAACCAGTTTACATTTCATCATCAAGTTCGTATCAACACCCCCTACACAACACGGAAGGTGTGTCGAATAAGAAAACATAATTAACTTGGATACATTTCTTAAAAAAAAATTACATATTGGCTGGCTAATCAATCTTGGCGTATTTTTTAAACCACTGTCAGCCAGTGGCTAGCACTCTCTCGCCTCTGAGTCAGGAGGTCGTGGGTTCAAGTCCCACTCCAGAGACTCGAGCACAAAAATCCAGGCCGACACTCCCAGTGCAGCGCTGAGGGAGTGCCGCACTGTCGAAGGTGAGACATTAAACCGAGGCCCCGTCTGCTCTCTCAGGTGGACGTAAAAGATCCCATGGCGCTATTTCGAAGAAGGGCAGGGGAGTTCTCCCCGGTGTCCTGGCCAATATTTATCCCTCAATCAACATAACAGAAACAGATTATCTGGTCATCATCATATTGCTGTTTGTGGGCACTGTCGTAATGTAGGAAACATGGCAGCCAATTTGCGCACAATGAAATAAATAACCAGATTTTCGGTATTGGTTGAGGGATAAATATTGGCCAGGACACTGGGGATAACTCCCCTGCTCTTCTTCAAAATAGTGCCATGGGATCTTTTACGTCCACCTGAGAGAGCAGACGGGGCCTCGGTTTAACGTCTCATCCGAAAGACGGCACCTCTGACAGTGCAGCACTCCCTCAGCACCGCGCTGAGAGTGTCAGCCTAGATTTTTGTGCTCAAGTCTCTGGAGTGGGACTTGAACCCACAACCTTCTGACTCAGAGGCGAGAGTGCGACCCACTGAGCCACGGCTGACACCTCTATTGTATCACAGTGTGCTGCCGGGAATACCGAAATTTTGCATAAAAATTCTTGGTGGCAGTGAAAATAGTGGTGTCCAATCGCTAACAATCACTTGCCCCAGCGATAAATACCAATAATTGACAGGTTCCCCAAGTGCTGCAGCCAACATCGTGTGTAAAATTACATTATCTTACTGCAAAACATATTTAAATGTTTGGGCAACACTGTAATGAAATGTGATGCATGTGCAATATCTTCATAGCAAAATAAATTAACTTTACATTTCACAATGTGGTCTGGCAAATGTGGATCGGAGTAGAATTGTTTTTTTCATTATTTGCCCATTATACTGTAATTGACGTCTTTTATCACATTACTGGCAGCTATTTAATATGAAGCACTGAAAAAATTTGGAAGTACTTTTGCTCAATGCTAGAAATGTATAAATGATCACACATTATAGAATTTACAACACAGACAGAGTCAATTCAGACCATATTTAAAAGGGAACAGTCTACTCTAATTCCATTTTCTGCATTTTTACTTTTTACGTACTTATTCAATCCCCCTTTAGGTGAAAACATAATTTTCTCCCCTTTTTTTAAAATTGGAAAAGTACTGAATGTTGATAGGAATTCCAAGTCTGGGTCTTGTGTCTCCCTCACCAACTCCCCCCCCGAAAGGGATGAACCCCTGGGTGGGCTCTGGTTCCGCGAATGTTAGTTGCCTTCAAAGCCCCACCTGAGTGCGCGTCGTTCACACGTGAGCGTTGATGGTGGCAGCAGGCTATGTGAGCGTGGAAGAGCCAGGTCCCATCCACAACCATCGTCCACGCTGAAGGACTTCCAGCAGCTGTTACTAGCGATCAGGAACCCTCAACACCATCAGTGCGATCACTGGGGATGGAGTGTGTGCCGGGGGGGGGGGTTAACTTTAAAATGGACCTGTCCCCCAAATATTTGAGCATGAGTTACAGCCCCCACACCACACCGATATATAAACAGTTGGGTAGCACCAGGTAACCTTGGCATCTCTAACCCAGGGTGCCGCAGCCAATTATAGTTCATGTACAGCCACACCAGTTGAGATTAGCTGATTCAACACTGACGCTAGAGAGGGTACAGAGGAGATTTACGAGGATGTTGTGAGGACTGGAGAATTTTAGCTATGAGGAAAGATTGGATAGGTTGGGGTTGTTTTCTTTGGAACAGAGGAGGCTGAGGGGAGACCAAATTGAGGTGTATAAAATTATGAGGGGCCTAGATAGAGTGGATAGGAAGGGAACTGTTTCCCTTGGCAGAGAGGTCAATAACCAGGGGGCATAGATTTAAAGTAATTGGTAGGAGGTTCAGAGGGGATTTGAGGGGAAATTTTTCACCCAGAGGGTGGTGGGGGTCTGGAACTCACTGCCTGAAAGGGTGGTCGAGGCAGAAACCCTCATCACATTTAAAAAGTACTTGGATATGCACTTGAAGTGCTGTAACCTACAGGGCTACGGACCAAGAGCTGGAAAGTGGGATTAGGCTGGATAGCTCTTTGTCGACTGGCGCGGACATGATGGGCCGAATGGCCTCCTTCCGTGCTATAAATTTCTATGATTCTGTAAATTTGGAACCTTCCTAATCTATAAGGATCAACTGCTCACCTGTTAACCTCACTGAGCCATCACGAGAACAAGCCTTAAAAATGTTTCCCCTCTACACTGAAAATCACGCCACAGTTGAGTAACCATTTAATGGTGTACCCCATTTATTGGCTATTACAAAGGTCACTGAATAAAAATATATTTGTCATTATATAGGGTGTCAGCCATGGCTCAATGGTAGCAGTATCGTCTCTGAGTCAGAAGGTTGTGGGTTCAAGTCCCACTCCAGAGACTTGAGCACAAAAATCCAGGCTGACACTCCCAGTGCAGTACTGAGGGAGTGCTGCACTGTCGGAGGTGCCGTCTTTCGGATGAGATGATAAACCAAGGCCCTCTCAGGTGAACGTAAAAGATCCCACGGCACTATTTCGAAGAGGAACTGGGGAGTTCTCCCCTGTGTCCTGGCCAATAATCATCGCTCAAGCAACATCACTAAAACAGATTATCTGGCCAATACCATCTTGCTGTTTGTGGGACCTTGCTGTGCGTAAGCTGGCTGCTGCTTTTCGCCACACTTGGAAATAACTGAAAAGCTCTTTTGAGACGTCCTGAGATTATGAAAGATGCTATATAAATGCAAGTCTTTCTTTCTATTTTCATTGACATTGTGCATATATCTTCAGATGCAAAATCAGGTGGTGAATGAAAGACAAGTTTGAGGCTCGCGTTGGTAATGCCACACAAACCGTGGCCAATGCCCAAGTGTTAGATTTATAGCTATGTAATTCTTCACATTTTGTTACAAATGTACCAGTTACCATGTGAAAAGCGAGTTCACTGAATTAACAGACGTGTTTCCGATATACTGTAGCGACAGTCACTGGCTTATGGAAACTGAGCAAATCAAGTCCCTTTTTAACTTGGTGGTATTTCTACCGGTTTTGCACAGTCCCGTCTGTTTTTCTATGAAAAGGCAAATCTATGGGCCTTGCTTGTAACAAATGAAGCAACAGAAAGATTGCAAAGGAACAGATTTTTTATAGCGAAGCTTTTCAGGCAGATTGAGCAGTCGCAGCCAGGGAGAAATCGGAACGATTTTAAAACTCTTTGGGGGTAATTTGGACTTTGGGTGGTCGTGTCAAACGGGCGACATCGATTCAGCCGCCTGTTCTACATCTCTCCCGGCCGACTTCAATGGAAGTGAAACTCGGGAGAGATATGTAACGGACGGCAGAACCAATATCGCCCGTTTTACTCTCTCACCCAAAGGCATTACCCTCCCCCCCACCCTTGTATCTCCAAGGACAACGGAGCGAGAAATGTTCACAGGCTGTTCCTTTCCTCAAGTAAAATTGTTCACTTATCTCAAAGTGGTATCAAATGGACACTTGTTGCATTTTAGCAGGTAGGACATTCTTATATTGCCAGCTGTAAAGTCATTTCAGATTTGTGTCTGGGTTAAGTAGCAGATCCCCCACAAAAAACACCAAGTACAGAAGCCTGAGCAAGCCGATGTAAAGTGAAACCAGGACATGAGACTGATTCAGAGAAAATCACCCTCAAGAGATTGTTTTAATCAATGCTCTTCATTCATTAGAGGAAAGACATGCATTTATATAGAGCCTTTCACACCCTCAGGACATTTCACAGAGAGTGAATTACTTTTGAAGTGTAGTCACTGTTCTCGTAGGCAAACCTGACAGCCACTTTGCGTGGAGCAAGGTCTCAGTGACAGATAATCTATTTTGGCAGTGTTGCGCGAGGGGTGATTGTTGGCCAGGACTTTGGGAGAATTCCCTGCTCCTCTTCAAAGAGAGTAGCATGGGATCTTTTACATCCAGCTGAAGAGGCAGTTCGCCGGTGCAATGCCACATCCAAAAGGCAAAGCCGCCAACAATGCAGTGCTCCCTCAGGACTGGACTGAAATGTCAGCCGGTTACGGCGGAGCAGGATTTGGAATCACAATCTTCTGACTCGGAGGCAAGAGTGCCACCACTGAGTAGGCTGCCCACCTACCTCAATCCCAGAAGATGATACACGTGGAGGGGAAAAGCTGCGTGTATCTTCAGGAGCGCACTCGGGAGGTGGCAGAATGACAATGACAACATCGGTTAAGTTGCCAGTTGGGTATTACAGATACTGGGGTAAGGCCAGGCTGAGAGACTGTAAAAGATACCAGATGCAGGATAAATCCATACTCTTCCTTACTTTAGCAAACGTGTTAATGCCATAAAAGGGAAGAGAAATCGAGGGAGGTAACTTCTCATATCACTTGGCAAATAGTCCATAATTGATTGCGAGACATTATCAATCGTACGGTTTTTAAAACTGACTGGCACGACACACAAGTGCAGATTCTGAAACCCCTATTACCCAGAGCCAGTTCCTACCTGTCAGATTCATCACTGAAAAAATAATTGACATTTCCGTAGCTTCCAATGTCATTATCTGTTGCCTGAAGAAAAGAACAATGAAATACAAAATTAATATTGGTAGAACACAGAAATACAATCGGCAGCACTGGATTACAGACATGCACGTCCTTGCAATTTTTAGTTCACATAACTCATTTTGTGCTATAATGTACTAATAAAGCTCAGATACGCACATATTTTACTCCATTGTTCAATGTTCCCATTTTGGACAGTCAAAGCATCAAGTGACTAAACTTATTTTTACTGGAGTAGAGAAGACCCACGGAGACACGGAACAGGGAACGAACTGCACAGATCATTTTGAAGCAAGCAAACTAGTTAACTTGGACGACGAGGGGAAAGGACCAGAGACACGAGGATAAATTTCACGAGCATCGTGCCAAGTCAGGAAAAATCTGGGTGTTCCTCCCCCGCCCCCTCACAGGATGATGGAACAGATTCCCTGAAAAGGTAGTTGATTCGGGGTCAATCGACACCGTCTGTTGGGAAAGGGGATTGAAGGTGTTAATATCACAGCTTGATTTTTTTTCCATGGAAGAAACTGGGCATTCCTTAGAGCAGGGAATCAACAACTGAGGGAGGAGGCAAGTCCAGGCTAGAATAATTATACATCGACTCTGGATGCCGTGGGCTCCATCTACTCCAGACTAAGTTCTCACATTATGTACTGCAGCAACTCGCCAAGGCTTCTTCGGCAGCCCCTCCCAAACCCGCGACCTCTTCCACCTAGAAGGACAAGGGCAGCAGGCGCACGGGAACACCACCACCTCCAAGTTACACACCATCCTGACTTAGAAGTATATCAATAGGGATATGGGGTTCATGTCACGCTACAGAACGTGACTCGACATCGTTGTCTGTCTTTCCAGTTTTTAAAAGAAAAACACACACCAAAAAAAAAGGAAAAAAAAGTTAAAAGCTCAACTGTAGACAGCAGGATTTGACACGTTGGACCCCCTGTGACCCATCTCATTGTCTTGGCTGTGCTCTGGTGTGTCTTTGATGTAAGGCCTCCCTGAAAGATTGTATCTCTGCAGACAAATTGCTTTCGGTGTTTATATACTGCGAAATATTGTAGATTCCCTCATAGTAACTCTACCTGACGAAGGGGCAACAGCTCCGAAAGCTTGTAATTTTAAATAAATCTGTTGGACTATAACCTGGTGTTGTGCGACTTCTCATAGAAGTATATCGGCCGATCCTTCATCGTCGCTGGGTCAAAATCCTGGAACTCCCTCCCTAACAGCGCCGAGGGAGCACCTTCACCACACGGACTGCGGCGGTTCAAGGCGGCGGCTCACCACCACCTTCTCAAGGGCAGTTAGGGATGGGCAATAAATGCTGGCCTTGTCAGCGACGCCCACATCCCATAAACGAATTTAAAAAAAATAATGATCTGAGCAATGGTTCAGGAGTCTGATCCAGGAGCTAAGTGCCGAGAGAGATGGAACAACTATCGCAGAACGCTCATACACACATATTTACTTCATTGTGAATGCCATCCCGGATTCAGGAAACTCCATTGAAGGACATAAGAACATAAGAAGTAGGAGCAGGAGTAGGCCATATGGCCCCTCGGGCCTGCTCCGCCATTCAATAGGATCATGGCTGATCCGAACCTAGACTCACGTCCACTTCCCTGCCCGCTCCCCATAACCCTTAATTCCCTTATCAGCTAGGAAACTGTCTATCTCCGTTTTAAATTTATTTAATGTCGCAGCTTCCACAGCTCTCTGAGGTAGCAAATTCCATAGATTTACTACCCTCTGAGTGAAGGAGCTTCTCCTCATCTCAGTTTTGAAATGGCAGCCCCTTATTCTAAGCTTATGGACATATCTAATGTGTGAATATCTCTGATATATGACTAGAAACTGAAAACTGAAAACAAAAGGCCTCTTTCCACCTACACCTGTATTTAACAGATGACTTTAGGGACAAGTATTGCTGTTTCCACCTCTGACCATACACCTCTACATCAACAGTACGAGTCCAGTGCCCAATACAGCACTGAGGTTCATACGGTTTCAGGATCAATCCTCAGATTGTAGAGAGTCAGCTGGTAGGTGTGGTGGAAGTGTTCTCACATGCCCAAGCTAGGGAGGGGGAAATTAGCCACGTTTCAAGGTCCCTGATCGTTACGTAATGCCTTTAGATCTTGTGTGCAGGTGTCAAGTGAGGGCAGTACGGAGCTTTAGCTGTGATGCTTTCCTATGGTCAAATAGCCGGCGAATAGAATCTTGCAGAAAACGAGGAGTGACTGCTCTTCAAAGCTATTCCAGTCAAACACAAGGAGCGGCTCTCGATGCTCCTGCCAATGATGGATATCTGGGATTCTGCCTCTTGTAAGTCCGGATTTCTGATGGGGGAAAACACAGTTTACCTCCAGTAACGAAGGAACGTTCTGAGCTTTATGCAAAGAGAACGAAAGACAAGAGAATGATTTGATTCGTGCAGTGTTGGTAATCAACTGGGGAGGAAAATCCAATTTAATTGCACGGTCAGATGCTTAAGCAAGCTGGACAAGCATAATGTGCTCACATGATCATGTGCAATCCCATGCATCGCTCTCCTTCCCCCTCACGTCGTTTATACTCTCTCCTTTTCCCGTCTACAATCATCAACTCCGGCTATGAATCCTCAGTTCCCCTCTACACCACTAGCTGTGCACCTCTCTCTGGCTTACCACTCAAACTCTCCATCGAGCTGTCACACTCTTTGACAAGTGGCACCGATCCAACTTTTACATTGCTGAACTAGGAATACCATCCACTGACCATTATCCCCCAGGGAGCTGAATTCCCAGGTCCATTTACTGCAGGACACTTTTATCATGCCCCCTTTTTGCACTCACTGTCACAGTAAAACATCCCATAAAAGCACCATGCATTAGAAGCAAAAAGCACCTCCAACTATGCTATTCTGAGAATGTATCTTAACCCCAAATCTCAGTTTAATATTAAACCAGTGTGACACCTCCATTTCCTCCAGCAGGCCTTGCGGATTGAGACTATCAATTTAATTCCAATTATTGCTGAATTATGGCCAGATTTGAGATGTTGACATTATTTCTCCAGAGCAGAGATGACTGGTCAAATTCATTTCACTTAAGACTCTCAAAGCCAGCAGAGAGATAAACCTTTCATCTCGTCAGAATAGGTTGGATTCTAACCCAAGGCTGATCTTGCAATTTCTGCGCTCCCGAATTACATGAAATTCTTCTATCTCTCCAGCTTGGCTATGAGTCGATATGTAATGTGACTCACGCAATGCCGAAGCTGTTGTGGCTAAAAATCGGGGCCACTTAAATCCTTTGGTATGAAATTTCCACACATACCGGCGAATTATGGGTTTTCCATATATTATAGTCCAACCTACTGTTCCTAAGCAGCCACGTTAAACAAAAACAATCGAAATTATAGTAAATTCATCCTCCGTGGGAATTCAGTGTTGTGTGGAGTCCGAGACACAGACACGGATATCTCAGTGGGTTTTCTACACCAACTTTCTGGCTTTCGGTAGGAAAAACAGAAAGGTAGAGTATTATTTAAATGGTGATAGATTGGGAAATGTTGATGTTCAGAGGGACCTGGGTGTCCTTGTACACCAGTCACTGAAAGCAAACATGCAGGTGCAGCAAGCAGTTAGGAAGGCAAATGGTATGTTGGCCTTCATTGCAAGAGGATTTGAGTACAGGAGCAAGGATGTCTTACTACAGTTATACAGGGCCTTGGTGAGACCACACCTAGAGTATTGTGTGCAGTTTTGGTCTCCTTACCTAAGGAAGGATATACTTGCCATAGAGGGAGTGCAGCGAAGGTTCACCAGACTGATTCCTGGGATGGCAGGACTGTCGTATGAGGAGAGATTGGGTGGACTAGGCCTGTATTCACTAGAGTTTAGAAGAATGAGAGGGGATCTCATTGAAAGGTATAAAATTCTGACAGGGCTAGACAGACTGGATGCAAGGAGGATGTTTCCCCTGGCTGGGGGGGTCTAGAATGAGGGGTCACAGTCTCAGGATAAGGGGTAGGACATTTATGACTGAGATGAGGAGAAATTTCTTCACTCAGAGGGTGGTGAACCTGTGGAATTCTCTACCACAGAAGGCTGTGGAGGCCAAGTCACTGAATATATTTAAGAAGGAGATAGATAGATTTCTAGACACAAAAGGCGTCAAGGGGTATGGGGAGAGAGCGGGAATATGATATTGAGATAAAGGATCAGCCATGATCATATTGAATGGCGGAGCAGGCTCGAAGGGCTGAATGGCCTACTCCTGCTCCTATTTTTCTATGTTTCTAACTAAGCTTCTAGAATGGTCCAGAAGAGTCTCGCAACTCCAAGGTACATTTATACTGCAACTTAACTGTCTTGTGTGCAGCACATTCTGATTTAAGTTTCTTTTCCTGTTGTTGAAGTACCAGTTTCATTGAATTTAATTTCATGATTTACCATGGAGGGACTTGAACTCTCAATCACTGGGCTGCTAGCAATGTTTCCTGTCATTTTTTTTGGGTGCGCAGGCCCTTTAACCGGCTGCGCGGCCCATTCAATTTTTCGGGCATGCGCGGTTATTTCCATTGAAAAGCCGGTGAGCGGCCAGCGTGGGACCTCCAGACCGCCGCACAGTTCAGCAGCAACCTTGGCTGCTAAGTCCAATACTATAACCGCCACACCGCTGTATCTTGCCGTGCTCTGCAGTTCTGAAAACTGCAACTACAGATAAACACTGCAAGTGCTAATAAACCTTTATTTTCAATGAATTTGCACGATAAATTGCATTTGTAAAACACTTACTCAAGAGTTGATGTTCTGCAGGTTGGCACGGTCATAGAATCCTGTCACTGAAGGAGGCCATTCGGCCCATCGTGCCTGTGCCAGTTCTCTAACAGAGCTAACAATCAGTCCCAATCCCCCGCTCGTTCCCCACAGCCCTGCAATTTTTTCCTTTTTAAGTAGAGATCCAATTCCCTTTTGAAAGTTACGAGTGAATCTGCTTCCAACGCACTTTCAGGCAGCGCATTCCAGATCATCATAACTGTGTAAAAACATTTTTTTCTCATCTCCCTCCAGGCATTTCTGCCAATTATCTTCAATCTGTGTCCTCTGGTCACCGACCCTCCTGCCACTGGAAACAGTTTCTCCCTCTCCACTCTATCAAAATCCCTTATAATTTTGAACACTTCTATTAAATCTCCCCTTAGCCTTCTCTGCTCTCAGGAGGACAACCCCATCTTCTCCAGTCTCTCCAGACAACTGAAACCTCTCATTTCTGGCACCATTCTAGTAAATCTCCTCTGCACCCTCTCTAAGGCCATGCTATCCTATCTCAAGTGTGGTGCCCAGAATTGTACACAATACTCAAGCTGAGGTCTAACTAGTGATTTAGAAAGGTTTAGTTTAAGTTGCAAAACTGTAGGTTTGACAGCGTTTACATCGGATTACATCGGATATACGGCACAGAAACAGGCCATTCGGCCCAACCAGTCCATACCGGTGTTTATGCTCCACTCGAGCCTCCTCCCGTCTTTCCTCATCTAACTATCAGCATAACCCTCTATTCCCTTCTCCATCATATGCTTGTCCAGCCTCTCCTTAAATCCATCTATACTATTCGCTTCAATCACTCCCTGTGATAGCGGGTTCCACATTCTCACCACTCTCTGGATAAAGAAGTTTCTTCTGAATTCCCTATTGGATTACATTTCCTAGGCTCTGTAAAATTTCAAGTCAAGCAAACCAACAAGGGTTAATAATAATGTTCCAAAATCTAAGCAGCATGTTTACAGGCTGCATGACAAGGCTGCCTGCCTCTACTACAGTGATCATAGTATCATAAGGTTTAGATTAGCTATGGAAAAGGACAGGGAGCAATCTAGAGTAAAAATGTTTAACTGGGGGAGGCCAATTTCAGTGGGATGAGAACGGATCTGGCCCGGGTAAACTGGAATCAAAGATTGGCAGGAAAAACTGTAATGGAACAATGGGCTGCCTTTGAAGAGGAAATAGTTCAGGTACAGTTGAGGTACATTCCCACTAGGGGGAAAGGCAGGGCAACTAAAGTCAGGACTCCCTGGATGATGAAAGAGATAGAGAATATGACGAAGCAGTAAAAGAGCGCGAATGACAGGTGTCAGGTTGCAAATACACCTGAGAATCAGGCGATATACAGAAAGGTCAGAGGAGAAATGAGAAAGAAAATAAGAGGAGCAAAGAGAGGATATGAGAATAGAATGGCAGCCAACAGTCTTCTATAGGCATATAAATAGTAAAAGGGTAGTAAGAGGAGGATTGGCCCGATTAGGGACCAAAACGGAGACGGAGGGTATGGCTGAGGTACTAAACGAGTACTTTGCATCTGTCTTCACCAAGGAAGAGGATGCTGCCATAGACATAGTGAAGGAGCTGGTAGTGGAGATATTGGATAGTATAAAAATTGATAAAGGTATTAGAAAGGCTGGCTGTACTTAAAGTAGCTAAGTCACCAGGAGCGGATGGGATGCATCCCAGGAGGCTGAGGGAATTGAGGGCGGAAATCGCGGAGGTACGGGCCATAATATTCTAATCCTCCATAGATACGGGGGTGGTGCCAGAGGACTGGAGAATTGCATATATTACACCATTGTTCAAAAAAGGGTGTAAAGATAAACCCAGCAACTACAGGCCAGTAAGTTAAACCTCGGTATTGGGGAAGCTTTTAGAAACAGTAATCAGGGACAAAATTAACAGTCACTTGGATAGGTGTGGATTAATTAAGGAAAGCCAGCACGGATTTGTTAAAGGCAAATTGTGTTTAACCAACTTGATCGAGTTTTTTGATGAGGTAACACAGAGGGTTGATGAGGGCAATGCGGTTGATGTGGTGTACGTGGATTTTCAAAAGGCGTTCTACAAAGTGCCACATAATAGGCTCGCCAGCAAAGTTGAAGCCCATGGAATAAAAGGGACAGTGGCAGCATGGATACGGAATTGGCTAAGTGACAGGAAACAGAGAGCAGTGGTGAACAGCTGTTTTTTGGACTGGAGGAAGGTATACAGTGGTGTTCCCCAGGGGTTGGTACTACGACCACTGCTTTTCTTGATATATATTAATGACTTGGATGTGGGTGTACAGGGCACAATTTCAAAATTTGCAGATGACACAAAACTTGGAAGTATAGTGAACAGTGAGGAGGATAGTGATAGACTTCAGGAAGACATAAACAGGCTGGTGAAATGGGCGGACACGTGGCAGATGAAATTTAATGCAGCAAAGTGTGAAGTGATACATTTTGGCAGAAAGAATGAGGAGAGGACATAAAAACTAAAGTGGGTGCACGAATAGAGAGACCTGGGGGTATGTGTGCACAAATCGTTGAAGGTGGCATGATAGGTTGAGAAAGCAGTTAAAAAGGCCTATGGGATCCTGGGCTTCATAAATAGAGGTATAGAGTACAAAAGTACGTTGACGGATTGGAGAAGCTGGGGTTGTTCTCCTTGGAGCAGAGAAGATTGAGAGGAGATTTGATAGAGGTGTTCAAAATCATGAGGGGTCTAGACAGAGTAGATAGAGAGAAACTGTTCCTATTGGCAGAAGGGTCGAGAACCAGAGGACACAGATTTAAGGTGATTGGCAAAAGAACCAAAGGCGAAGTAAGAAAACACTTTTTTGCGCAGCGAGTGGTTAAGATCTGGAATGCACTGCCTGAAAGGGTGGTGGAGGCAGACTCAATCTTATCTTTCAAAAGGGAGTTGGATAAGTATCTGAAGGAAAAAAATTTGCAGGGCTACGGGGAAAGGGCGGGGGAGTGGGACCAGCTGAGAGTCAGCACAACGGGCAGAATGGCCTTCTTCCGTGCTGTAACCATTCTATAATTCTACATGCAGTTCGTTACTGCGCTAATCCTGACCACTGCATCAGTAGCTGTCTGCTGTCATTAGTTCTAGTATAGCAGGATTTCCTTAGATGCAGTTATTTCTAGTTCGCAGAGGCAAGACCTGAGGAACTTTCGTGAGAAATTCACTGAATGACACAAATGTTTTGTCAGCCACCACAGATTTGAGAAAGTTTGAAAACAAGAGGACTGACCCTATATTTTACTAATGATTAGCCTCAAGGAATCATGTGAAAAGAAGAATTTTCAATTATTTAGTAACTCACTTTAATTATACTATAAAAAAATAAGAGCAATTTACTCTATTGGGTCCAAATTTCCCTCTCGTTTTGTGCGCACTCAAGAATGATGATGTTTGTCCCTTGGCTCAAGTGGTAGCCCTCGCTCCTCTGAGTGGGTTCAGGACTTGACCGCATAATCTAGGTTGACGCTTTAGCGAGGTACTGAGGGAGTGCTGCACTGTCAGCGGTGCCGTCTTTCGGATGAAATGTTAAACCGAGGCCCCGTCTGCCCTCTCAGGTGGATGTATAAAACCCTGTGGCACTATTTCGAAGAAGAGCAGGGGAGTTATCCCCGGTGTCCTGGTCAATATTTCTCCCTCAACCAACATCACGAGAGTAGATTATCTGGTCAGTTGTGGCAAATTGGCTGCCACATTTTCCTACAGTGAGTACACTCCAAAAAAAAGTACTTCATTGGCTGTGAAGTGCTGGGACTGCCTGAGTTCATTAAAGGCGCTAAACAAGGGGAAGTTCTTTCTTTCTATGCCCATTTCTCATGCACTGCAAGCTACTGAAGAGGAGAGAGCTGACTGAGAACAATGATCCATTTGGATAGTCATTCTCCTGCCAGTTGGTGCTTGGGGAAAAGAGTTGACACTGACCTATTCATCCTGTAGCCTATGAAAGAAAAATATGGGGTTCCCTGCAAATATTGATACACTCCTGTGGATTCCCTGTAGTTACTGATACACTCCTGGGGATTCCCTGTAATTACTGATACACTCCTGGGGATTCCCTGCAAACACTGATACACTCCTGGGGATTCCATGCAAACACTGATACACTCCTGGGGATTCCCTGCAAACACTGATACACTCCTGGGGATTCCCGGCAAATACTGATACATGCCCAGTCCGCACCTCTGGAAGAAGATGCTAACAACTGAATGAAAACAGTGTTATCACTGTAGAAGATGTTTATTAGGACACAGCAACTGAAATAACATACGGAGACATCAATAAATACAGGAGAAAAAGTAGAATACAGAAGTCTTGCGTTACTGTGCTCATGGACCTTGATGGACAGAAACTTGATGACCTTGTGTGGGTCAGTCCAGCCCAATTGGAAAACCTACCGTACAAGACAAAAATATAAATCTCAGCCTAGTAAATGATTTCTGATGTAATTTGCGTGACCTAATGTAATTCAAAGATAATAAAAATACATTTTTAATTTTACCTCACAACTGACAATAAGAACATAAGAAATAGGAGCAGGAGTCGGCCATTTGGTCCTTCGAGCCTGCTCCGCCATTCAATGAGATCATGGCTGATCTTCTACCTCAACTCCACCTTCCCACACTATCCCCATATCCCTTGATTCCCATAAATTTATCGACCTCTGTTTTGAATATACTCAATGACTGAGCCTCCACAGCTCTCTGGGGTAGAGAATTCCAAAGATTCACAACCCTCTGAGTGAAGAAATTTCTCCTCATCTCAGTCCTATATGACCAACCCCTTATTCTGAGACTGTGACCCCTAGTTCTAGATTCCCCAGCCAGAGGAAACATTTTCTCAGCATTAACCCTGTCAAGCCCCTTAAGAATATTATATATTTAAATTAGATCATCTCTCATTCTTCTAAACTCTAGGGAATATAGGCCTGGTCTACTCAATCTCTCCTCATAGGGCGATCCCCTCATCCCAGGAACCAGTCTAGTGAACCTTTGTTGCACTCCCTCTAAGGCAAGTATGTCTTTCCTTAGGTAAGGAGACCAGAACTGTACACAGTACTCCAGGTGTAGCCTCACCAATGCCCTGTATAATTGCAGTGAGACTTCTTTACTCTTATACTCTAATCCCTTTGTAACAAAAGCTAACATGCCATTTGCTTTCCTAATTGCTTGCTGTACCTGCATGTTAACTTTCTGTGATTCATGGACAAGGACACCCAGGTTCCTCTGAATGCAAACATTTTCCAGTTTCTCACCTTTCAAAAAATATTCTTCCTTTTTGTTTTTCCTACCAAAGTGGATAACTTCACACTTCCCCACATTGTATTCCATTTGCCATGTTCTTGCCCACTCAGTCAACCTGTCTATATCTCTCACCAACCTTTTTGTGTCCTCCTCACAGATTACTTTCCCCCTAACTTTGTATCAGCAGCAAACTTGGATATGTTACACTCAGTCCCTTCATCTAAGTCATTAATATAGATTGTAAATAGCTGAGGCCCCAACACTGATCCTTGCGGCACCCCACTAGTTACAGCCTGCCAACCCAAAAACGCCCCATTTATTCCTACTCTCTGTTTTCTGTCCATTAACCAATCCTCAATCCATGCTAATATATTACCCCCAATCCCATGAGTCCTAATTTTGTGTAGTAACCTCTTGTGAGCCACCTTATCGAATGTTTTTGAAAATTCAAATATACTACACCCACTGGTTCCCCCTTATCCATCCTACTAGTTACATCTTCAAAAAACTCTTAACAGATTTGTCAAACACGATTTCCCTTTCATAAAACCATGTTGACTCTGCCTAATCATATTACGATTTTCTAAGTGCCCTGTTACCATGTCCCTAATAATAGATTTTAGCATTTTGTCTACTACTGATGTCAGGCTAACTGGCCTATAGTTCCCCGTTTTTTCTCTTCCTCCTTTCTTAAATAGCGGGGTTATGTTTGCTACCTTCCAATCGTTGGGGACTGTTCTAGAATCTAGGGAATTCTGGAAGATTAATACCAGTGCATCCACTATCTCTGCAGCTACCTCTATTAAAACCCTAGGATGCAGGTCATCAGGTCATGGGGATTTGTCGCCACTTAGTCCCATTAATTTCTCCAGTACTATGTCTTTACTTATACTGATTTCTTTAAGTTCCTCATTCTCTCTAGACTCTTGGTTCCCCATTATTTCCGTAATGTTTTTTGTGTCTTTTACCGTGAAGACAGATACAGAGGGCTGGATTTTTACCAGCCCTGAGGAGGCGGGTCTGCTGGGAAAATGGGAAAAATTGGGAGCGGGTCCCAAACCCGCTTCCAACCCGCCTCCGAACCATCTACCCGGGAGGCGGGTCCCCGACTCGCACAGGGACCCGTCTCCTCGAGGCGGGAAGGGGATTAGAGCCAATTAACGGCCTGCTTCTCAAACCTGTCAAACACTGACAAATCATCTCAAAAAATTTTCAACCGATGAAGCGTCATACGCTGACGTCATCTGTCACTGGCTTTCCCTTAATTGGCCGGTAAGGGCGGGCTTAACAAGGCCAATCAAGGGAAAATAACGTGGGTTGGTCAGACATCACTGGGGGCGGGACTGAAACCCGGAAACCAGAAGTCCCGCCTCCAGCACATCTCCATTGAGAAAATCCAGCCCCAAAGTATTTGTTTAATGTCTCTGCCATTTCCTTATTGCCCTTTATAATTTCTCCTGTCTCTGCCTCTAATGGGCCCACATATACTTTCACTAATCTCTTCCTATTTACATACCTATGGAAGTGTTTACAATCTGTTTTTATGTCTCTTGCTAATTTACTCTCATTCTTTTTTCTCTTTCCTCATCAATTCCTTGTTCCTCCTTTGCTGAATTCTAAAATCCTCCCAATCCTCAGGTTTACTATTTTTTTGGCAGCATTATAAGCCTGTTCCTTTGATCTAATACTTGTTTAACTTCTCTTGTTAGCCACGGTTGGACCACTTTTCCTGTGGGGTTTTTGTGCCTTAAAGGAATGTATATTTGTTATAAATTATGTATTGATTCTTTAAATACTAGCCATTGCTTGTCTACCTTCATTCCTTTTAATGTAGTTTCCCAATCTACCTTAGCCAACTCGCCCCTCATACCTACGTAGTTTGCTTTGTTTAGATTTAAGACCCTAGTTTCGGATTTAACTAAATCACTTCCAAACTCAATATAAAATTCTATCATATTATGATCACTCTTCCCCAAAGGCCCTTTTACTACAAGGTTATTAATTAACCCTTTCGATAAGGAGGAACTTACGATGTGTCTTTTGCTCGAATGTGGGGACACTTTAGATCCATCCAGAGATCAGCCCTGAAACAATCTAATGCTAAATCTGAAGAAAGTGCCATCCCAGAATTAAAGGATAACACATGGCTTGTGTATCCCTTACCACTCCATTACCATTGAAGAAGCGTTATTCTTGCTGGAGAAGGCAAACAACATTTTCACTCCTAATGGGTGATCATTCACATGTGCAACACGGTGGCATAGTGGTTAGCACTGGTGTCTCACAGCGCCAGGGACCCGGGTTCGAATCTGACCTCGGGTGACTGTCTGTGTGGAGTTTGCACATTCTCCCCGTGTCTGCGTGGGGTTCCTCCGGGTGCTCCGGTTTCCTCCCACAGTCCAAAAATGTGCGGGTTAGGTTGATTTGGCTATGATAAATTGACCCTTAGTGTTAGGGGGGGATTAAATATGTGGGGTTACGGGGATAGGATGGGATATGTTAGGGGGAATTAAATACGTGGGGTTATGGGGGTAGGGTGGGATATGTGTACTGTGGGGATTAAAGCAGGGATAGGGTACTGGATTTGGATGATCAGCCATGATCGTATTGAATGGTGGAGCAGGCTCGACGGGCCGAATGGCCTACTCCTGCTCCTAGATTCTATGTTTCTATGTTTCACATCTACAGAAAAAAAAACGCACCAGCATTGACTTCCACATTTCTCTCCACTCAGTGCCAAAGACGTAACCTTGCTTGGTTCATGGTCACAAGTCACAACGGGGTAGAGATTTATTTTGGGCGGTATCGCTTGGGCCGACTGTTATACACCCAGTCAGATAGTCAGCTCCATTGAAGCCGATGGAAGTGAATATCAGGCGGGGCGTCTAACAGGTGACGATGTAATACCGCCCGAGACCAACGTCTACCCCATTGTGTCTTGGTCTGTAATGGTCGCAACTTACGATGTGTCTTTTGCTCGAATGTGCGGACACTTTAGATCCATCCAGAGATCAGCTCTGAAGAAAACCAATGCTAAATCTGAAGAAAGTGCATTCCCAGAATTAAAGGATATCGCACTGCTTTGTGTATCCTTTGCCACTCCATTACCTCTGCACAATTTTGCATCAGGAATGCTCCAACTGCACCATCTCTTCCAACTTGTGTGCAATTACCTCCAGCCACTATCATCATCAATTGAAGACTCGGCTGTGAGCCTGTCACCTTGGACAAGACTCAGATAAGATTACGCCCTGTGCAAGGAACAGCCTCTTGCACAAGGCGGCCTCTTCCCTTTTAACCCAAACATGGTAGTACCACTTCTGGATCACTGAAAACAGAGAAAACTATTCATTATCACACGCTCATGTAAGGCCACAGTGGCATAACCAATATAATAAAAGCTGACAGAATGCTTTTAGATAAAGAGCTTCTGCTTTTATTTAAACTATGAATAAAATTGATGAAAAGCAAATTGCTTTTGCCAGAAGCTCTTTTTAAAAGAGTCATAAAAGAATCCAATTATTAAATGTCAGAAACTTGTCAGAAGCTGTGATGACCTGCAGCCATCATACACAACTGAATTCTATTACTGCCTGTACCACTTCAAGCTAAAGATTTACAGAAAAGGGCGAGGAAGGTAGACACCAGTGGTCAGATTGTCCGAGTGAATTAGACTAAAGGTTAGCTTCACTTCTTGGTCTTTGGATAAACTGTACTTCACAGATCAGCGACTGTTATATTTTCAACGAAGACTTGGAAGGTGGGCCATTATTTTCTGCCTCAAAAACAATTCAACGCACTTCGCGTGCAAATAATTGTCCTGAAGTGCAGTGATTGTTTTAGATTAAATGCAATATCCATTTTACCACTTTAAAAACCTCTCAAACAGCAACGAGATGAATGCCCCATTAAACTGTTTTTCATGATGTTTGTTGAAGGATGAATGTTGGCCAAGACACCTGGAGAACTCTCTGCTCTTCTTTGAGTGGAAAGAGGTGCCTGTTAAGAGTTTAGGCTTTCCCTCAGTTTTGGTCTCCTTACCTAAGGAAGGATATACTTGCCATAGAGGGAGTGCAAATCAAAGGTTCACCAGACTGGTTCCTGGGATGGGGGGATTGTCCTATGAGGAGAGATTGAGTAGACTAGGCCTATATTCTCTAGAGTTTAGAAGAATGAGAGGTGATCTCATTGAAACATACAAAATTCTTAAGGGGCTTGACAGGGTTAATGCTGAGAAAATGTTTCCCCTGGCTGGGGAATCTAGAACACGAGGTCACAGAATAAAGGGTCGGCCATTTAGGACTGAGATGAGGAGAAATGTCTTCACTCAGAGGGTGGTGAATCTTTGGAATTCTCTACCCCAGAGAGCTGTGGAGGCTCAGTCGTTGAGTATCTTCGAGACAGAGGTCGATAGACTTTTGAATATTAAGGGAATCAAGGGATATGGGGATAGTGCAGGGAAGTGGAGATGAGGTAGAAGATCAGCCATGATCTTATTGAATGGCGGAGCAGGCTCAAAGGGCCAAATGGCCGACACCTGCTCCTATTTCTTATGTTCTTATGTTCTCCCCAACTATTCTCTCAAAGCCCTAGCAAGGCTACTGTTCCCATAACTAGATGGAGTCTCTCATGAACCTTAATCTCTGCTGTATATGGATTAGTGTTGCCAGCTTTAACAATTAACCCTGAATCAACTGTAAATTGCGTACACATGTAAGCAAAAAGATATTGTACAATATAATAACAAAACCTGCTTGATATATAAATAGAATGACTATCTAAAACAGGACAAAAATAACAATCCAAAATTCTTGCAAACTAGTAAATTTAGTAAATTTTCTTGGCAACAACAACCTGCATTTATATAGCACCTTTAGTATAGTAAAATGTTCCAAGGTGCTTCACGAGGAGGGTTATAAAACCACATTTGTCACCGAGCCACGTGTGGAGATATTAGGACAGGTGACCAAACGCTTGGTCAAAGAGGTCGGTTTTAAGGAGCGTCTTAAAGGAGGAGAGAGAGGCGGAGAGGTTTAGGGAGGGAATTCCAGAGCTTAGGCCCTCGGCAGCGGAAGTTGCACGGCCACCAATGGTGGAGCGATTATAATCGGGGGATACGCAAGAGGCCAGAATTGGAGGAGCGCAGAGATCTTGGAGGATTGTGGGGCTGGAGGAGGTTACAGAGATAGGGAGGGGCGAGGCCGCGGAGGGATGTGAAAACAAAGAAGAATTTAAAAATCGAGGCGTTACCAGACCGGGAACCAATGCAGGTCAGCGATAACAGCCTCCAATGGTGATTGACATGAGGTGGTTGCTCATGGAGCTTGTATTCTGTACTACTCAAAGGCTAGGTGAAGAGAAGACTGTAGAGCATTAGCTGGTCTTTTGTTTGGTGTAAATGCAATCCCACTGAAGGTTGTCCTGAACAAATAATATCCAACAGGTACCTATCACAACAAACAATGGATCGATGATGCAGGAAATAAATCTTTTCTCAGTGCCGTTCACACTCTCTTAGTTGTACTGTTCTTGACACTTGATGAAAGAGGATATTACATTTTCCATCTCCCCCATTAGCTCAGGAAGGATACAAGGCAACTTACCCCATTAGATTGAAGAGAGCTCTCTAACCGTGAGCTGGACAAAGGGTAATGACAATGCAACCAGCCACTTGTTGGCTATCTGCACATTAAGTTTGCCACAGAGCAAAGTAATTTCATAGAAAGCCAACCCAGATGTAGCTGGGGAACCTTTTTCCATTTGGTTTTACCCTAACTACCTACAATTGCAAAAAATGGGTTTTTGCGGGTTTAAAAGTGGAGAAATGGTATTAATGTCATTGATTTGACTCTGATAGGATCTATTGGTAACACTGAATGAGTTACATAGATCGTCTTCAAAGAAGATGACATCGACTTGCATTTATATAGCGCCTTTCGCGTAGTTCTGTCAGCTGTGGCTCAGTTGGTAGCACACTCGCCTCTGAGTCAGAAGGTTGTGGACTTGAGTACAAAAATCTAGGCTGATGCTCCAGTGCAGTGCTGAGGGAGTGCCGCACTGTCTTTCGGATGAGACGTTAAAACGAGGCCCCGTCTGCCCTCTCAGGTGGACGTAAAAGATCCCACGGCCACTATTTCGAAGAAGAGCAGGGGAGTTCTCCCCGGTGTCCTGGGGCCAATATTTATCCCTCAATCAACATCACAAAAACAGACCATCTGGTCATTATCACATTGCTGTATGTGGGACCTTGCTGTGCACAAATTGGCTGCCACGTTTCCCACATTAAACAGTGACTACACTCCAGAAGTACTTCATAGGATGTCTGAAAGCGCTTTACAGCCAAAGAAGAAGGTTGTGAAAGACGCTATAGAAATGTAAGTCTTTCTTTCTTTCTTTCACGACCACCGGACGTCCCAAAGCGCTTTACAGCCAATGAAGGACTTTTTGAAGCGTAGTCGCTGTTGTAATGTAGGAAACGCGGCAGCCAATTTGCGCACAGCAAGCTCCCACAAACAGCAATGTGATAATGACCAGATAATCTGTTTTTTTTAAGTGATGTTGATTGAGGGATTAATATTGGCCCCAGGACACTGGGCAGAACTCCCCTGGAGTGTGGGATAAAAAGCGTATTTGACATTTTGTTAGTCAGTATTCTACTTATATTACCGGATCATTGAACACTGTGATGGTAATAGCATTTTGAGATACATTTTAAACCATTGAGAAGAGCCCATCCAGAACCAGGGGAAATGTTCTATTTTCAAGTCAACCAATTAGCAACTTGACTGTCTGGCTTATTATTACTTACAGTGCAATAGTATTTGGAGATGAGTTTTCACTTGGATATTCTTTGATCTGTTTCACATCGAATTCCCGTGTGCCCTCTCCCAGACCTATTTTATTCATTGTAATTCATTTTAAATTGATGAGGGCATTTCCCAGGGAAAGCTCTGAACTGTTGCAGTCTTTGGAATTCTCTACCCCAGAGAACATAAGAAATAGGAGCAGGAGTCGGCCATTCGGCCCCTCGAGCCTGCTCCGCCATTTAATGAGATCATGGTCTGATCTGGTCTTGGCCTCAACACCACTTCCCTGCCCGCTCCCCATAACCCTTGACTCCCTTATCGTTCAAAAATCTGTCTATCTCCACCTTGAATATATTCAATGACCCAGCCTCCACAGCTCACTGGGGGAGAGAATTCCAAAGATTCATGCCCCTCAGAGAAGAAATTCCTCCTCATCTCCGTTTTAAATGGGCGACCCCTTAATCTGAAACTATGCCCCCTAGTTCTAGATTCCCCCATGAGGGCTGTGGAGGCTCAGTTGTTGAGTATATTCAGGGCAGAGATCGATGGATTTTTGGACTCGAGGGGAATCAAGGGATATGGGGATCGGGCAGGACGGTGGAGTTGAGGTGGAAGATCAGCCATGATCTTATTGAATGGCGGAGCAGGCTCGAGGGGCCGAATGGCCGACTCCTGCTCCTAATTCTTATGTCCTTATTCTGACTGTATTTCCTTTAGAATATTTTGATTTAGAAAAGACCAATTTGCAGCATGAAAGAAGTCCCTCTAGTTAGGCCGATTTGGTGCAGAGCGACAGATCCAGAATAGCTAGCACTAATAAATGATGAATTCTGATCATAACAACTCAACAGTCTATCATTATTCCAAGCCTTCAGTTTGTGCCTCACCATTTATTAAACCGGGTAAACTCATTAAAGCACAGCTGGTGATATAAATGGATAGGTCACAGCTCCTTGCTCCACTCAACAGCAATGTAGACTGCTATTATGGCAACCTGTGACCTGTGACGACACTAGCTTCCCGAAGGTATTCACTGATTAGGTGCTCAGCTGTTTTTATACAGTTCAATAGTGAGCGGGGATGCAAGTCCACACCGACGGTTCAATGCAATAGCTCAGACGCTAACTGAAAATTGCCAGCATAGATCTCAAATTGAGCAGATCGACTAGCTGCGCCACTCCTTAATCAATCAGAACTGGAAGCAGGAAACAAAACCAAAGAAAATGGCGAGTTGTGCAGAAAGATGTGCAGCTGACGTCTTAAAAGGGGCATGTTTTCCAGTCGCTGCGGCTAACTCACGAATGCTTGCGCTTTGCATCAGCGAGCGTTAACCCCTTTAATATAAAAAAAGATAATCTGTTTCTAGTGATCTTGATTGAGGGCTAAATATTGGCCATGTCCTGCTCTCCTTCGAAATAGTGTCGCGGGATTTTTGACGTCCACCTGAGGGGGCAGGTTGTCGCTGAGTGTTTGCACTTCAACTTCACCAATTTGAAAATACGCCCAAAATGCCTTTGAACAATTACTTCAGGGATCTAATCCACTATTATCAAACTCAGTGCGTTAAAGGAAAGGTAATATTTATCCCCAGCTGTAACAAAAACACCTACTTTTCAGCTGGAAAAAAAACCCTTAAAAAGGTCGGTGATCCAGGTATAAGCCTCATCCCCGCAATCAGGGACAGCAGCTCTCGGAGAATTGGGACATTTGGTTTTAATCCACGCCAGCTTCCCCCCCCCCCCCATATATCGTCACCGTTAAACACAAATAGCGAGCAGGAGACCAAGAGCCTGAGAAATGGTTACAAAGTAGAGCAGAAAAAGGCTGCATAATGAGCACGTTTGAAGAACAAGAGAGAGAGAGATGAAAGACAGAAAGGCCAGGCTCACTGGCAATGCCTTACACAGATTTTCGTCGCGAGCGTGAAGGAGAAAAGGAATCCGTTTTACGGGTTTGCAGGGCAGCCAACTGTTAAGCGGTGGGCCCAACAGGCATGTGTTTCGAGTACACCCAGGCTCAATGCAGGTGTCTCAAACTCACTGCACCAGGCTCAACGTGTTGTCTGACACTCCCAGTGCAGTGTTGAGGGAGCGCTGCACTGTCGAAGGTGCCGTCTTTCGGATGAGACGTTAAACCGAGGCCCCATCTGCCCTCTCAGGTGGACGTGAAAGATCCCACAGCCACTATTTGGAAGAAGAGCAGGGGGAGTTCTCCCCGGTGTCCTGGGCCAATATTTATCCCTCAATCAACATCACTAAAACAGATTATCTGGTCATTATCACATTGCTGTTTGTGGGAGCTTGCTGTTCGCAAATTGGCTGCCGCGTTTCCTACATTACAACAGTGACTACACTTCAAAAAGTACTTCATTGGCTGTAAAGCGCTTTGGGACGTCCGGTGGTTGTGAAGGGCGCTATAGAAATGCAAGTCTTTCTTTTCTTTCACTGTACCAGGGTCCATGCAGTATCTCACACCTGCTGTGCGGGTCAGTCAATCTCCCCGTGTTTCTGATTCAACTGGCGAGGTATTTCACTCTACCTGATCCAACGGACGACAACAACTTGCATTTAGTTAGCGCCTTTAACGCAGAAAAATGTCCCATGGCGCTTCACAGGAGCGACATTCATTAACAAATGCACACATTTAACACAGCACAAATCCTGACTCAAACTTCTGTATCACCCTGAACATGACCTCAATAATGATGTCCTTATAAGGGATGACAGATACAATATGCAGCAGTCTCCATTCTCTCTTTAAGATGCCACCCTCTGTAATACAGAGAATTTATTCCTTGCATAAATAAGGAGCATTCAACAGGCAAAGTATGCAAGCACCATGAAGGCTTGCTAATGTGCCCAAATGTTATTCCACATTACTGCTTTCAGAGACCGACAGTAAATCAAAGGCACATTCTTCAAGGCCCTTTTCTGGTCCTTTGGATTCACTGAAAAAGTCATTTTTGCTGGGCGGTTTTCAACATCCCCATGACAGTCAATTAAGTGGCTTAAATCAACATCTAAGTAGATCATTACTTCCCTCCATCCTCTCAACAGATTGCCCACAAATCCATTCTGGATCAAAAATCTAAGCCAAAATTTAAGGCATTTAAAAAAAAAGTGTGGTTCTAAATGTGCCTATTTCCACCTCCATAACATTGCCAGTCTCCGCCCTTGCCTCAGTTCATCTGCTGCTGAAACCCTCATCCATGCCTTTGTTACCTCTAGACTTGACTATTCCAATGCTCTCCTGGCCGGCCTCCCACATTCTACCCTACGTAAACTTGAGGCCATCCAAAACTCGGCTGCCCGTGTCCTAACTCGCACCAAGTCCCGTTCACCCATCACCCCTGTGCTCGCTGACCTACATTGGCTCCCAGTTAAGCAACACCTCAATTTCAAAATTCTCATCCTTGTTTTCAAATCCCTCCATGGCTTCGCCGTTCCCTATCTCTGTAATCTCCTTCAGCCCCACAACACCTCCCCCCCCCCACCCCGCCCCCGAGATATCTGTGTTCTTCTAATTCTGCCCTCTTGAGCATCCTTGATTATAATCACTCCACCATTGGTGGCCGTGCCTTCTGTTGCCTGGGCCCTAAGCTCTGGAATTCCTTCCCTAAACCTCTCCATCTTTCTACCTCTCTTTCCTCCTTTAAGACGTTCCTTAAAACCTACCTCTTTGACCAAGCTTTTGGTCACCTGCCCTAATTTATCCTTATGTGGCTTGGTGTCAAATTTTTTGTCTTATAATACTCCTGTGCAGCGCCTTGGGACGTTTTACTACATTAAAGGCGCTATATAAATACACGTTGGTTTCAGTAGAGTGCATCAGCTTCCAAGTACATGAAAAAGAGCCTCAAACTGGGCAGAAAGCAGGCCAGTGCTCTATATTAACTACATGCTGTTACCTGGCTAGCCTGTGAGCGCTCTCTCACTTGTTGAGCAGGTCACTGAATCAGAGCTTGGTCATTGGCAGCGTGTCTATCGGCCAACACTACGGGCCCTCTCCACCACAGGCAAATCAAGTCAGCAGAGCAATTCCCCCAAAAGCAGAACTTTCGGAAGCCATCTTAAAGTAGCCACAAAGCTGAAATGCTACAGATTCTGAACTAAATATTAAAATATAAACTCGCCTGTGGCACGAAACAGGACAGATCTGCAATGGTATAATTCCCGCTCCACAATGGGTCTCGAGAGCAGAGCAAACATAAGAACGCAAGAACTAGGGGCAGGAGTAGGCCATTCGGCCCCTCGAGCCTGCTCCACCATTCAATAAGATCATGGCTGATCATCGACCTCAACTCCACTGTCCCGCACTATCCCCATATCCCTTGATTCCCCTAACATCAGTGTAGGGAGGGGAAAAAATAAACAAAGGAAACTCGCATCAAAGAGGTAAAGAAAGGGAGGGATACATGAATTATTCTGATATCTGATTCACACTGAAGTACCTTTGGTATAGCAATAAGTACAAGTAAATTAGTTTACCCCTCAGAACCATGATTAAGGTTTTCAAGCAAGTCTGTGGATCCAGGAGTGCCCACGAGGTCATCAGATTTCTGTCCATCTGGGGCTGGGCATTCCGCACAATGCAGGCATGGTGTCTCCAGAATTCTGCATTTGTTGACTCAATGGGCCATTATTTCTGTTGTTGTTTATTAATTAAAGGAGATAGCATGAGGAAGTTAGGCAGGGGGTCCTTGGGAATATGCCAATATTTGAAGGGGGGTCTGAGCGAGTGTGTCAATATTTGGAGAGATCTGTGCCAGTATAAATATTTGGAGGGATCTATGCCAGTATCAATATTTGGAGGGATCTGTGCCAGTATCAATATTTGGAGGGGTCTGTGCCAGTATCAATATTTGGAGGGATCTGTGCCAGTATCAATATTTGGAGGGGTCTGAGCGAGTGTGTCAATATTTGGAGGGATCTGTGCCAGTGTGTCAATATTTGGAGGGGTCTGTGCCAGTATCAATATTTGGAGGGATCTGTGCCAGTATCAATATTTGGAGGGGTCTGAGCGAGTGTGTCAATATTTGGAGGGATCTGTGCCAGTGTGTCAATATTTGGAGGGGGTCTGAGCGAGTGTGTCAATATTTGAAGGGGGTCTGTGTGAGTGTGTCAATATCTGCAGAAGACCCCTCATACAGAAGTGTTTGAAAAGCACTAACTCACAGATAACAAGTCAAAATATAAAGTCTGGCTCTCTAAAGGCAGAATCCTTATCACACAGCGCACCTGCACGGCAGTGAGGTGATAATCTGATCGCAATTGTAGCCCTTAGCCTCCTGGATAAATAAGGATCTTAAATGAATAAGTCAAAGTGATATTGAAAATCCCACAAATATGGTGCACTACACTGGATTATCGAAGCTAAGACGGTCCGACGAATAAATCCCTGGAATTAAGAGCACTGAACACTTGTTCATGAAGAGGAACATGAACACTACATTTAATGCACGTTATAGCGCAGCGGTGAATCTTAAAATACTGGCACAACTGTGAAGATAACAGAGTGGAAATTAACGGCGTAACAACATTTGTATTTTTCCTCACAAACAAATGAGTAAAATTAGTTAAATTAATTAAAGCTGCTCAGCAAAATGAAAGGAACTGCCCATGCATATAAATACAAGCTGGCCTTGTAGGTTGTTGCCCGGGCTGGGGAATTTTAGCGATGAGGAAAGATTGGAGAGGCTGGGCTTGTTTTCTTTGGAACAGAGGAGGCTGAGGGGAGATTTAATTGAGGTGTATAAAATTATGAGGGGCCTGGATAGAGTGGATAGGAAGGACCTGTTTCCCTTAGCAGAAGGGTCAGTAACCAGGGGGCATAAATTTACTGTAATTGGTAGAAGGATTAGAGGGGAGTTGAGGAGAAATTTTTTCACCCAGAGGGTGGTGGGGGTCTGGAACTCACTGCCTGAAAGGGTGGGAGAGGCAGAGACCCTCATCACATTTAAAAAGTACTTGGATATGCACTTGGAGTGCCGTAACCTACAGGGCTACGGACCAAGAGCTGGAAAGTGGGATTAGGCTGGATAGCTCTTTGTCGGCCGGCACGGACACGATGGGCCGAATGGCCTCCTTCTGTGCTGTAAATTTCTATGATTCTATGAAGTGCAGAAGATTTTAACAACACTGAGGAAATGTGGCAGTACATAGTAAGACCACCAGCGGAGGTGACGAGAAACAAAACACCCAACGCTATAAATTGCCGTTGTCGATATTATGAACAATTACATTCTCCTGTCCATTTTCATGAGTTAAACCCTGTAAACAAGTTAACGTTACACTCCTACTAAAAAAAGTAGGTGGAGTGATGTCACATGCATGTGTTAAGCGTTGGCCCATTAATAATGCCAACTGTGTTTTCCAGCCTAAAGATATTACACAAAAGAAACATGGTACCACGTCCATTTGCACTACAGCTTCTGGGCTCCCAACTTTTCCAATGGGTTTTGGACAAGTGTTTGAAAAAGGAGAATATAAAAGGATACAGGAATAGAGCAGGGAAATTAGATTACAGCAGACTGCTCCATCCAAAGTGATAGCAGCAATACAGGATCAATGGGTGCAATAACAATCTTCTGTCCTGTAATATCTATCATTCCGTAACAATGGAGTGGGAGAATCATTAGGTGCTGTGCATACTGACAATGTAAACGGGTTGATCAAGTATTCCTCTGGTGAGTACTTTCAGAAAACCTTTAACTGTTCAAAATGAAACCATTTTGCAGAATTAACCACCAGAGGAAATCTTCAATAATTCATTTACAAAGACATTACATAAGAATTAGGAGCAAGAGTCGGCCATTCGGCCCCTCGAGCCTGCTCCGCCATTCATCAAGATCATGGCTGATCTTCTACCTCATCTCCACCTTCCCGCACTATCCCCATATCCCTTGATTCCCAAAAATTTAATCGACCTCTGTCTTGAATATACTCAACGAAGGAGCATCCACAGCCCTCTGGGGTAGAGAATTCCAAAGATTCTGAGTGAAGAAATTTCCCCTCATCTCAGTCCTAAATGGCTGATCCCTTATTCTAAGACTGTGACCCCTGGTTCTAGACTCCCCAGCCAGGGGAAACATTTTCCCAGCATTAACCCTGTAAGAATTTTATATGTTTCAATGAGATCACCTCTCATTCTTCAAAACTCTAGAGAATATAGGCCTAGTCTACTCAATCTCTCCTCATACGGCAATCCCCTCATCCCAGGAACCAGTCCAGTGAACCTTTGTTCCTCTCCCTCTAAGGCAAGTATGTCTTTCCTTAGGTAAGGAGACCAGAACTGTACACAGTACTCCAGGAGGGGCCTCACCAATGCCTTGTATAATTGTAGTAAGACTTCCTAACTCTAATCCCTTTGTAACAAAAGCTAACATACCATTTGCTTTCCTAATTGCTTGCTGTACCTGCATGTTAACTTTCTGTACCACACTTTAGGAAGGATGTGAAGGCCCTTGAGAGGGTGCAGAGGAGATTTACCAGAATGGTTCCGGGGATGGGGGATCTTAGCTACAAGGACAGGTTGGAGAAGCTGGATTTGTTTTCATTAGAGCAAAGGAGGTTGAGGGGTGATTTGTTAGGGGTGTACAAGATTATGACGGGTTTGGATAGGCTAGACGGGGAAAGGCTGTTCCCACTAGTTGATGGTACAAGGACTAGGGGACACAGATTTAAGGTTTTGGGAAAGAGATACAGGGGGGACGTGAGGAAAAACTTTTTTATGCAGCGAGTGGTGAGGACCTGGAACTCGCTGCCGACGGAAGTGGTGGAAGCGGAGACACTCGATGTTTCAAGGGGAGACTGGATAGGCACTTGAGGGAAATAAACTTGCAGGGCTACGGGGATAGAGCAGGGAAATGGGACTAACTGGATTGCTCTACAGAGAGCCGGCACGGACTCGATGGGCCGAATGGCCTCCTTTTGTACTGTTATGACGCTATGGGCTGGATTTTACTAGTCCTGAGGAGGCGGGTCTGGAGGCGGGACTGCTGGGAAAATCAAAAAGAATGCCCGCTCCCACCAATCTTCCCGGGAGTCGGGACCCCGATTTGCGCAGGGACCCGACTCCTAGCGGCGGGAAGAGGATTATAGCCACTTAACTGCCTGTTAACAGGTAGTTAACAGGCAGTTAAGAGGCTTTTTCCCATTTTGAGACTTCTGCTGCGGGCTTCCCGACGTCGGGGAACCCCGCCAGGGTAACTGACGCGTGCTGTGGGTCTGTTGTTATGTTTGTGTATGGATGACAGCTGCAGAAGTGGTGTGAAGGATCCAATGGGACACTGGTGAGTATCAGAGGGAGGGAAATTTTGGGAAAGTAATTTTGAATGTGTTTAGATTTTTCTGTAGGTGACGAGCTTTGAAGTGTTTGTGTGGCCTCACCTTATTGAGAGAAGTGACAGAAAGCTTCTGTACCCTCACCTGCAGCTGCCATCTGTTTTATCCTAAGGAGAGAGTCATTGGAGAGCCTGAGTGCAAGGGCACACCTTTGTACATTGATTGTCAGTGTTTGACAGCACCTCAATGCTGTCAAACACTGTCAAATCATCTGTCAGAAATAAATGCTTCATGTCCCTTTAAGAAAACCGGCAGATGAAGCGTCATCAATGACTTCATCTGACACAAGCTTTCCCTTAATTGGCCGGGAAGCCCGCAGGGCGGGCTTAACAAGGCCAATCAGGGGAAAATAGCGTCTGTGCGTCGGACGTCGCTGGGGCTGGACTAGAACCCGGAAGGCAGCAGTGTCCCGCCCCCAACTCGTCTCGGCAGGTAAAATCCAGCAGTATGACTCTGTAAGTGAGGGTAAGGGAGAAGGACAGAAACCAATGGGTAGAAGTGAAGATACAGGAATGCTGACTGGTGGCACAGAGAGGCAGTTAATTAGGTTTTTTTGTAAAGCGGCAGTGGATTGAAAACCATTCATGGATGTGGATTCTACATTAAGTTACCATATACCACGGAAATGACCAACAAACCAATGGCAAAGAACACCCATTCAAATGATTTGTATGCAGGGCCACACAACTGTCCCTTGACAAAGGAAGATTTTCTCTGTGCTGTGCGAAGTGAAATCATAAACCCATTGATAAAAAGAACAACTTCACTACATGAAGCACACAAAGAAAATGCAAGTCTGAGCCAAGCACGCAGCCCCCAAATGATCATTTCCAATTAGGTTTAAAGACACTGGGGGTCAAGCGAAGAAAGCAGAAATTGGAATCAGCACTCTTTTCCCCTCCCCTGAGAGTACGTGTTAGACAGCGTTAATGGGGATGTTTGAGAATAATTAGCTTAAGCATTTTTATGTCATACACCACCAGATGTGTGAATTCTGCGTTGTTACACCTATAACTCACGATTACAGGCAGGAACATTGAAAGACCCAAATGAACCCCGATCAAGCGCCGTATGGGAGAAGGAAGGACTTCAGCATCCAGTGAATGAGGAGTGCTGCATCGGAACGCAAAGTCATCTCCCACTCTGCTCCATTAATGACCGTCTAACAAATCGACCAAATTAGCTTCCACTTACGAGGAGCGGGGGGAGACCTGTTCCACACCACAGCCCGATGAACGTTTTCCAAAAACGCACAGCTTTCTTGACAGCTCGCCTGGCTGCTGCGCTCGCTTATATAACCGTGCAATCTAAAAGCAATGCAGAGTGTGAAGCGCTTTGAGATGCTTTGACGATGTAATACAGTGTTATGATAAATGCATGTTGTGCTTTTCGTTTTTGAAAGGATTAGTAATTAGCTAAAGGATTAATGAGGAAGAAAAACAAATTTTCTCAAACACAAAATACCTGACCCACAGGTTGGGTCTATTGTTCTTGGACAATGAATCTCCATTATTTATGTAGTCTCAAGTCTCTCCAATGTCTCCAAGTGCTTCACGTACAATGAATTGTTTTGAAGTGCAGTGATTTTGTGATGGAGGCAAATGCGGCAGCCATTATGTGCACAGCAAGGTCCCGCAAATAGCGATGAGATGCGGCAATATTCAATAAAAGGCAGAAGTGAAGCGGATATATCCTTCACATATGCTTGCCCACCATGAAAAAAAAATCCCCGCAGGTTATTTTTAATTGTTCGTGAAATGTTCACTTCAAAGTCACTCCGAAGATTCACCGCTTCATAAACACAGGAGTGTTATACCACATAACGCACAAGATATTATTCTGCTGCTCGGGTGGAGCAGCATGTAAGAACGTAAGAAATAGGAGCAGGAGTAGGCCATGCGGCCCCTCGAGCCTGCTCCACCATTCAATAAGATCATGGCTGATCTTCCACCTCAACTCCACTTTCCTGCCCGATCCCCATATCCCTTGATTCCCCTAGAGTCCAAAAATCTATCGCTCTCAGCCTTGAATATACTGAACGACTGAGCATCCACAGCCCTCTGGGGTAGAGAATTCCAAAGATTCACCACGCTCTGTCAGCTGTGGCTCAGTGGGTAGCACACTTGCCTCGTGAGTCAGAAGGTTGTGGGTTCAAGTCCCCAACTCCAGAGACTTGAGCACATAAATGCTAGACTGACACTCCAGTGCAGTGCTGAGGGAGTGCTGCACTGTCATAGGTGCCGTTTTTCGGATGAGACGTTAAACCGAGGCCGTGTCTGCCCTCTCAGGTGGACGTAAAAGATCCCACGGCCACTATTTCAAAGAAGAGCAGGGGAGTTATTGAAGAGCCGAGGAGGTGTCCTGGGGCCAATATTTATCCCTCAACCAACATAACAAAAACAGATGATCCGGTCATCATCACATTGCTGTTTGTGGGAGCTTGCTGTGTGCAAATTGGCTGCCGCGTTTCCCACATTACAACAGCGACTACACTTCAAATGTACTTCATTGACTGTGAAGCACTTTGAGATGTCCGGTGGTCGTGAAAGGCGCTATAGAAATGCAAGTCGTCTTTAATGTTTGACACTTTTTTTTCAAGATTTGAAGAAAGCCCACTGAAGGCGCTTTAACGAAAATAGTCCATCAGTGCAGCTGGCTGATGCCTCCTGGGAAGTTAGGTACACTGCACATGCTCAGACTGCACATGCTCAGACTGCACAATGGGCTTTTAGCTCAGAGTCGACGAGTCCAATCCCAAGCTTTTGGCGGAGGGACACAATGTTAGGCTGAGATCTTCCAAGTTAAAAACTTTAATGAAGGCTTTAAAAGGCACACAAGACAATCCGCTGGACAAATTTAGCCTCATTATTGTGAGACATGTAAATTTTTGTTTAAACCCTCGTCTTGCTCACTAAAATGTCCAGTTAACGAGAAAAAAGTGGCGATTAGAATTTTCAGAAATAATTTCGAGCGATTAGTGCACACCTGGTGACCAGATTCTGCACTCTCAGTGACGAATTGAGAGAGTCAGAACCCGCCGCAAATGGGGACATAGGTAGTGATAATGGGAAAAAGTTGACAAAGTGTGACGTTAATATGATAAGTCATGTTTGGGTACGGTAGCGTAGTGGTTATGTTACTGGGCTAGTCAATCCTGAGGCCTGGACTAATGATCTGGTGACATGAGTTCAAATCTCACCATGGCAGCTGGGGAATTTAAATTCAATTAAATAAATCTGTACTAAAAAAAAAACTAGTGTCAGTAATGGTGACCATGAAACTACAGGATTGTCGCAAAAACCCATCTGGTTCACCAATGTCCTTTAGGGAAGGAAATCTGCCGTCCTTACCTGGTCTGGCTGATATGTGACTCCAGACCCACAGCAATGTGGTTGACTCTTAACTGCCCTCTGAAATGGCCCTGCGAGACACTCAGTTGTTCGAGGACAATTAGGGATGGGCAATAAATGCTGGCCTTGCCAGCGACGCCCACATCCCACAAACGAATAAAAAAAAATGTAAGGACAGGAAATGTCGCAAGATTTTTAAAATGTATTTCACCCCTTGATTTTTTTTTTTTTTAAAACCTTTGATTCACAAAATTATCTTTTAAAAGACATTTTCTACATACCACATACTTCCTTTGTGGTTTCACCGACCGCAATACTTGCGCCCCTAATGCGGTCTTGTATTACGCACCACCAGTTTTCTCCCCCCCCCCCCCACAGCACGAGAAGTTTCAGATAACCTTCTCAATCGGATTCCGAGACAGTTCATGAAGGACTTAGCAAAATGCTCTTGCCGGAAGTCTTCTGCAGAGAAAATTTGCCATCCATCATGAGAATTTCCGATTCAATTTGGTAGATCTGTCCTGTTTTCTGGCCAAGTCTTTTCCTATTTTTTTTTTTAAGCATCCATTACCTAGTTACTCAGACAGAATTCACAGCAGAACTGAAAAATCAATCCACGACCGATTTCCAGTGAGGTTCGGCTGCTAAACTACACAGAAGTAATAATGTAGCTGTCCCTCACAGGGTCTGGGACATCAGACATCAATAAATAGCCATTTAAAATGCAAAATGGTAAGCATTTCCAGCTGTCAATCACCTGAATGCACTCAGCATACTCAACCATTTCCTCGCGAATCGTTAATTAGCGAATCCAGCACATTGTTGGCTCACTTGAAAATCATCATAAATTGTTTCAATCTCGTTTTATTATTTTACATTCCACAAATACGTCAGTGTTTGATTTTTCTCTTCCCGTTAATTCACTTTCTGGAGGTACCCTCCATTACTCACCATTTGAAACTGGATACAATCTTCAGCAACAGCAGCAATACCTTTACGTCCCTGTGGCAGCTGAATAAAAAGGTCTTGCTTTATTACAGCGGCCTGCCAATAGTCAAATTACCAACCCGTTTCCCTCCACAGATTGGTTCCATATTTAGACGAGATGAGATAAATACGCTGGTGGCTGAGCTGAGCAGTTCGATTGCAGTTAAATAGGTAAAATGCCAATCAGCAGTGGTTAGGTAATCATTCGAGAGAAGGACTGAAGTCTTTGTGCAAACGGTATTGCTGCATGCTGATCGTATGAAGGACAGATTCGGGAAGGGTTTGGCAAGGTTTTCTGCCTGACATTATGTCCCAAGAACACAAGAATTAGGAGCAGGAGTAGGCCATGCGGCCCCCCACGAGCCTGCTCCGCCATTCAGTAAGATCATGGCTGGTCTTTGACCTCAACCACACTTTCCCGCCCGATCTCCTGGATTCCCCTAGAGTCCAAAAATCAATCTATCTCAGTCTTGAATAGACTCAAATAAAAACAGAAAATGCTGGAGATACTCAGCAGGTCAGGCAGCATCTGTGAAGAGAGAAACAGAGTTAACGTTTCAGGTCGAAGTTCTGACGAAAGGTCATCGACCTGAAACGTTAACTCTGTTTCTCTCTTCACAGATGCTGCCTGGCCTGCTGAGTATCTCCAGCATTTTCTGTTTTTATTTCAGATTTCCAGCATCTGCAGTATTTTCCTTTTGTTGAATATACTCGACGTGTCCCATTCTCTTAGACGGGATACCTGCCGTCCTTACCCAGTCTGGGCCGACATGTGACTCCAATCCCACTCCGACATGATTGACTCTTAACTGCCCTCTGAAGTGGCCGAGCAAGCCACTCCGTCATGGCCACTGGGATTGCACAGCAACCCCCATTACCCGAGAATGAATTAAAAGGAAGATGGATAGGTACAATTTCATTTTCCTTGGGCTGGGGTACAGGGAAAAACTTCTCAAACAACTTGTTAGTAGTAAAACAAAATTTTGAAATCATTGCCACAAAACAAATTGCTGATAACTTATTTGAAATTGAGATTAACAGGCTGGCATTTATATCACGTCTCCCGAAAACATCTAGACATTTCGAATTACCTTGAAGTGCAATGATTGTTGTTAAGCAGTAGCTATTTACACACATCACACTCGTACAAACAATGAGATGAATCACTAATTAAGGCATTTTTGGTGGTATTGGTTGAGGGAGGATTTCTGATGAAAACACTGGGACAGTTCCTGCTCTTTTTTCGACAGTACCATGTCCATTTGAACCACAAGGTTAAGCAGGTTAGATCTCAGTTTAATTTTTCATCTGAAGGACACCTCTCACTCAGCAGTGAGCAGGAGTATCTCGCCAGATTATTTTTCTTTATTTATTCTCAGGACGTGGGCATCACTGGCAAGGCCGGCATTTATTGCCCGACCCAAGTTGTCCTCGAGAAGGTGATGGGCCTTCTTCTCGAACTGCTGCCGTCCATGTGCTCCCACAGTGCTGCGAGGGCGGGAGTTCCAGGATCTTGATCCAGCGACAATGAAGGAACGGCCAATATATGTCCAAGCCAGAATGATGAGGGACTTGGAGGGGAACTTGGAGCTGATGGTGTTCCCATGCGCCTGCTGCCCTTGTCCTTCTAGATGGAGGAGGTCGCAGGTTTGGGAGGTGCTGTTGAAGAAGCCTTGGTGAGTTGCTGCAGTGCATTCTGTGGATAATACACACTGCAGCCACGGTGCGCTGGTGGTGGAGGGAGTGAATGTTTAAGGTGGTGGATGGGGTGCCGATCAAGCGGGCTGCTTTGTCCTGGAGAGTATGTTCTGGTCCTTGAGTGGGGTTTGAAGCTACTCTGCGTCATGGATAAGAATGCTACTAACTGAGCCCAGATGACAAGTAACAAAATATGATGGAAAAATGGATGCAATAAATCTGACAATAAACACAAAATGCACACCTGGCAAATGAAAAGTAATTATAGCCTCTACAGAAAAACAAAGAAATTTTAAATCATCTGAGAAAATCTTGAGAGACAGAGTGCTTCTTCCCATGTGCTCTTGCTAACTTTCATGAGACGAAACTTATTGGATAATATTTATTGGATAATAACATGAGAATTAATTTAATTGGATAGTTTTTGCAAAGGATTGGAATCCTATAATGCGTCACGTGGTGTACACGCCTTGCCTTGTAAAACAGCGTGTCGTCTAACACGAGATCAACTCCTGTGAAATAACTGCGCATTCTCTCAGTAAGTTCACCAATTCTATGTTTCGTGTGGGGAGCAGCACTCAAAGACAAGGCTTCCTTCGTGAAAAGCTCGCCACCAGGAGTGTGACGCTGATAAATTCACCCTTAAAACTCAGTCACTGGAAAGGGGAAGTCTATCGTTTTAATAAGAACACAAGAAATAGGAGCAGGAGTCGGCCATACGGCCCCTCGAGCATGCTCCGCCATTCAATAAGATCATGGCTGATCTTCCACCTCAACTCCACTTTCCCGCTTGATCCCCATATCCCTTGATTCCCCTAGAGTCCAAAAATCTATTGATCTCAGCCTTGAATATGCTCAACGACTGAGCATCCACAGCCCTCTGGGGTAGAGAATTCCAAAGATTCACAACCCTCTGAGTGAAGAAATTCCTCCTCATTTCAGTCTTAAATGGCCGACCCCTTATCCTGAGACTATGCCCCCGTAGTTCTAGACTCCCCAGCCAGGGGAAACAACCTCTCAGCATCTACCCTGTCAATCCCCCTCAGAATCTTATATGTTTCAATGAGATCACCTCTCATTCTTCTAAATTCCAGAGAGTATAGGCCCAATCTACTCAATCTCTCCTCATAGGACAACCCTCTCATCCCAGGAATCAATCTAGTGAACCTTTGTTGCACTAAACCCTGACCAATCTGCAACTCAGTACGAGTTCCACTGCCGATCCAAGATCTTAAATACTCACTGTCGAAACCATAATACTCTCACTGGCTTTCTCTGCTTACTATGAAACCAACGTATTATCTTCACAATAACAAAATACTATTGAGTGAATAATAAGACTTTAATTTACTCCACAGGCTCACACACGAAATAAGCCAGAAGACCAAATCTCAAATGATTTATGAATTTCATCTGAATCGCCAGATTAAATTACCATCTTAGTGCTCTGATTTCTGACATTTCTTTTAACAATATCTTTTACAGTCTTCATAACATGAACATTCTAATCACAGCTAAACATGGTGCTGAAATTATTTCAATTGAAGACTGGAGAGATCGTTGTGAAGTCATCACGAAGGAATAATACTGCCACCTGATCCCCGAGAGGGTATAATGAGGCAATTATCCTGCAACATTAGACCAGAATTAGAGGAATTGAGATTCTAATGCAGATTATATCAGTATTTATTTCAGCACATACACTTACTGACGTGTGGCTTTTTTCTCTACCACTTCAGTTGGAATTGATAAAGGTATTAAGGGTTACAGAACCAAGGTGGATAAATGGAGCTAAGATAAGAACCTAAGCAATAGGAGCAGGAGTCGGCCATTTGGCCCCTCGAGCCTGCTCCGCCATTCAATAAGATCATGGCTGATCTTCTACCTCATCTCCACTTTCCTGCACTATCCCCATACCCCTCGAGTCCCTTAGTATCCAAAAATCTAGCAATCTCTGTCTTAGTACCAGATCAGATCAGGTACAAATCAGCCCTGATCTAATTGAATGGTGGTACAGACTCAAGGGCCTGAATGTCCTACTCCAGTTCCTAAGTACTTAACCATATATCCAAGTTTGCGATGACACAAAGATTGGTAGTATAGTAAGTGGTGTTGTAAAGTTTCCAAAGTTTGCAGATCCCCAAAACCTAAGGAAAAAAGGACATTGGAACTACCCCAGAGCGATAAAAATAAGGAATTTAAGACCAAAACCAAGCTTTGGCATTTTAAAAGAACATGTCGACATGTAAGGGAGAAAAGGCTGCACAGAACGTGGGATCAACCTCTGTAAATAGCAGTTTGGGTATTGCATTGTCTGGGAATCGGGATGACCTCACAAGCCCCAGCAAACATTAACATTTGGACAATAGGCCCTGGGAGAAGGCAGCCCCACCCAAAACACAGGAACCATTAAAACCTATCACAGAACCCATTAAAGACATGCATAAAGATAGGAGTGCTAGGCCCAGCAAGCAACCCAAAACATGAGGACAATGCAAACTCCGATTAAACAACAGATCGACAGGACGCAAGCCATTTGACACTCAGTAAAGTCGTTACTGTTGACGAGGTCTTACAATGACCAGGATTTGATTTGGTATTGACAAGGCCACTTCAATTTAGTATAATTGAAGGCCCATCAAGCAGTTACAACAGTTCAGTAAGAAGAGAGTTCAGGACAATTTAACACCAAGTTAAACCCATCAAAACTTTACAAGCCCGCAAAACCAAGACAATGGAATGAACAGGCCTCAACTGAAACCTAAATCACTTCAACACGAAACCGATTTAGTAAGGGGTTTTGGCGCGAAAAATTCAAAGGGTCCGAACAGTATAATTGAGGGCCCACTCCCCCAAGAAGCTCTCTCTCAGCTTTGTTCCAGGGGCAGCAAGTTCCAGCAAGACACAGACGGGTCTACCAGCCACACGACACAAGCAGGAGGAGGAGAGAAGCAGCAAGTTCCAGCAAGACACTCGACGACCAGACCACCATCGCAGATTTCACAGACCGGTACCACGTGGGGACGGCAGGCCCCAAAGGACAAAAGGAGAGTACCTCAA
>CM059446.1:5494642-5539642 GCA_030390025.1 Squalus acanthias | reverse complement strand
TTGCTGTTCGTGGGAGCTTGCTGTGCGCAAATTGGCTGCCACGTTTCCCACATTACAACAGTGACTCCACTTCAAAAAAGTACTTCATTGGCTGTAAAGCGCTTTGGGACGTCCGGTGGTCGTGAAAGGCGCTATAGAAATGCAAGTCTTTCTTTTTACAGCCCCCCCCATTTATTGAATTCCGAGGGACACCTGTATTGCCCAGTGCAGCTGCGCTGGTCGTGCTCGCACTGCAGGGATGCCCGGTGATTGTGGACCATGTTAATGACGAGGATTTCTTCTGACTCCGCTGTTTATGAGTTAAGTATTTCTCGGTAAATACATCAAGCGGTTCTGACAAGAGCCGAGCACACACGGCAAACACAGTTACACACACGTGTAATGAAACTGAAGTTGTTTTCAAGCACCAAAGCAATTTACTAACCTGTCTTGATGTCAGATAAACAATATCTCCAAAACTGCAAGCCACATTTACGAGCATTGTAAATAATACCGCTGCCCTCAGCACACACACACACACACACACGTCACAATACTCTGAGCACAAAGCTCTCAGATAGTCTATATTTTAAGTGCGCTATACGCTGACCTCTGTGTCAGCCTGTCAATGCAAGTCACACTATTGGTGGGTCGTAAAGGAGCGCCTTAAAGAGCTGGAGCATCTCTCTCTTAAAACAGCGCTTGCCCTTCAGTTATTGTTGTGTCTCTACGGGGACTCCTTGTTTTCCCCATTCTTCCTTCTCAATTAGCACCAATATTCCCCTCCACCGCTTTGAATTTAGGCTCTTGGAATACCAGTGTTCGGACATTTGCTCTGCGCACAGGAACAGGAGGAGGCCATTCAGCCCCTCGAGCCTGTTCCGCCATTCAATTAGATCATAATGAGAAGTCGCACAACACCAGGTTATAGTCCAACAGTTTTATTTGAAATTACGAGCTTTCGGAGCGCTGCTCCTTCTTCAGGTAAAGTGAGGGAATACAAATCAGTTACGAAGCATATATAGACAGAGAACAATGTGTCTGCAGAGGCACAATCCGTCAGGGAGGCATTACATCAAAGACACATCAAAGATGTAATGCTTCCCTGACGGATTGTATCTCTGCAGACACATTGTTCTCTGTCTATATATACTGTGTAACTGATTTGTATTCCCTCACTTTACCTGACGAAGGAGCAGCGCTCCGAAAGCTCGTAATTTCAAATAAAACTGTTGGACTATAACCTGGTGTTGTGCGACTTCTCATTTTTGTCCACCCCAGTCCAACACCGGCATCTCCGCATCATGGCCACAAGTAGATCATGGCCGATCTGTATCGTAACTCCATCCACCCGCCTTACATCGAAAGTACAGCACAGATACGGGCCACAGAAATGGGCCATTCGGCCCAACTGGTCCATGGTTCTTACTAGATTCCATTGTTTGCTACTTAATGGAAGCGCTAACCCACTGACATCACTATTACAATGGCAGATCTGGCAATTTCAGACGACTCCATGTCTGAACAGTTGGCATCACGCAGCGCAACCGCTTGGCTAATACCTCTTTCTGGTTGGGCTTTGCTTTCTTTATTTTTCATGACTGTTCTGCGTTAAACCTCGAGCAGTGAAGCCAGATGTGGCATCCAGAGCCTTTCATCTTTCTATTTTGTGAACTTGCCGCTGATGGGGATGAGGAATGTTACTGCTGGGGAAACAGAACCCCGCTACCGGGCACCAGGTGTGGTGGAGAGCAGCTGGCAGTAACTGGCGCCCTGGGTTTGCCCCTTTCCCCGGGGAGGAAGGGGACCACAAGTGCTTGGACCTGGTTCAGTGCTTTCAACAAAGGCAAGAGGAAGATCTCAAAGTTCGTTGTGTGAGAAATCAGAGGTTCTGGCTTCTCATAAACTGTTTCAGTGAGGAGCAGTTCATCTCAGGTGTTTAGTTGAGAACAGAAAGACTTGCAATTTTTTTTATTCATTCATGGGATGTGGGCGCCGCTGGCAAGGCCAGCATTTATTGCCCATCCCTAATTGCCCTCGAGAAGGTGGTGGTGAGCCGCCTTCTTGAACCGCTGCAGTCCGTGTGGTGAAGGTGCTCCCACAGTGCTGTTAGGGAGGGAGTTCCAGGATTTTGACCCAGCGACGATGAAGGATCGGCGATATACTTCCAAGTCAGGATGGTGTGTGACTTGGAGGGGAACTTGGAGGTGGTGGTGTTCCCATGTGCCTGCTGCCCTTGTCCTTCTAGGTAGTCGAGGTCATGGGTTTGGGAGCAATTATATAGCACCTTTCACGACAACTTGCATTTATATAGCGCCTTTAATGCAGTAAAACGTCCCAAGGCGCTTCACAGGAGCAATTATCAAACAAAATTAGGACAGGTGTACAAAAGCTTGGTCAAAGAGGTAGGCTTTACGGAGCGTCTTAAAAGAAGAGAGAGAGATAGAGAGGTAGAGAGGCGGAGAGGTTTATGGAGGGAATTCCAGAGTTTAGGGCCTCGGCAGCTGAAGGCACGGCCACCAATGGTGGAGCGATGGAAATCGGGGATGTGCAAGACGCCAGAATTGGAGGAGCGCAGAGATCTCGGAGGGTTGTCGGGCTGGAGGAGGTTACAAGCATAAATTTAGATTTAGTGCGAGAAGCATAAAAGGGGGCAGGTTAGAGGAAGCTTTTCCCGACACAAAGGTGTTATCAGAATATGCAATATATTGTCAGAAGCGGCCGTTGAAGGAGAGTCAGTCGTGGCTTTTAATAGGGAATGAGATAAATACTTGAAAAACAATGCAGGGTACGAGGGAAGGAGCAGGGAAATGGGATAGCTTCCCTCTGGGCTGAAGGTTGAATGATTCTGTGCACTGAATGACCTTTCCCCCAGCCCCGCCCAGCTTTGCGGGGAGACAACGGTGTACTGCAGACCAATTTCAATATTTGAAGAGCTGTTTTCCTCGGCGCTGGTTATTGTGGTCAGGGCAGCTTGAGCGAATTATTGCTGAATCGGAGTCAGACCATGGGATACGCACAGCAACCAGGATTGCAACCAGAGATCAGCAGGCGTTCTGTCTCCCACAGTGACAGACACAGAAAGTTAACAGTTTCTTTTTAAGCAATGACTGTCACAAGGAGTAAGTGAGACTTGACTGTCCTACGATGTGACTTGCTCCCAATCATCTTTTATATCAACATATATCGTACTGCGACATGCTCCAACTTTCAATCCTTTCGTCAACTGAGCTGCCTTGACTTATCGCATTCATTCAATCTGGGATTTTACTTGAACTCTGGGTAGCACTTCACAGTTCAATGGTTTATGAGGGCACAGCACAGGTTTAATAAGAGAAAGTGCTGCTCGCAGCGCTATTGTACTGTGTGGCTTGTAAAAAGTCTTCACGAGTTTAGTGGGAGTTTAGCCCGTTTAAAAGTGAAAGAACGAAACCGATAGTTATATGGTGCCTTTCCTCAGTCCCGTCAATCTTGTGGGTGGATAATAACATGGGATGAAGTTTCATGGCAGTCCAACTGAAATATTTGAGAATCTACATCCTGTCTGTTGGTTTGAGTGGTCCCAACAGCTTGACTGAATTATCACCGCGTCAGTGCTGCCGAGACTCTTACATAAGAACATAAGAAATAAGAGCAGGAGTAGGTCATTCGGCCCCTCGAGCCTGCTCCGCCATTCAATAAGATCATGGCTGATCATCGACCTTAACTCCACTTTCCCGCCCGATCTCCATATCCCTTGATTCCCCTAGAGTCCAAAAATCTATCAATCTCAGCCTTGAATATACTCAAAGACTCAGCATCCACAGCCCTTTGGGGCAGAGAATTCCAAAGATTCACAACCCTCTGAGTGAAGAAATTCCTCCTCATCTCAGTCTTAAACAGCCGACCCCTTATCCTGAGACTGTGACCCCTAGTTCTAGACTCTCCAGCCAGGGGGAAACAGCCTCTCAGCATCTACCCTGTCAATCCCCCTCAGAATCTTATATGTTTCAATGAGATCACCTCTCATTCTTCTAAACTCCAGAGAGTATAGGCCCATTCTACACAATCCCTCATCATAGGACAGCCCTCTCATCCCAGGAATCAATCTCGTGAACCTTCGTTGCACCGCCTCTAAGGCAAGTATATCCTTCCTTAGATAAGGAGACCAAAACTGGGAGACGCACAGCAACAAAGACTCAGGCCAGCGCCGCGAGTTCAGCCTTATTTAGTTTCGTCCGCAGGCTTATTCGCAACACTTCAAAACCAATTAGTTACATTTGGAGTGTAGTCGCTGTCGCTCTTCCGGAAAATGCGGCAGACCATTTGCGCACAAACAGCTAATGAGATCTAACGGCCGGTTAATTAGATTACTTTTGATTTAGAATGGTACAGCACAGGAGGAGGCCCTTCGGCCCATCGGGTCTGCGCCGGCTTGAGTGGACTAGGCCTATATTCTCTAGAGTTTAGAAGAATGAGAGGTGATCCCATTGGAACATATAAAATTCTTACAGGGCTTGACAGGGTAGATGCAGGGAGGATCTTTCCCCTGGCTGGAGAGACTAGAACCAGGGGTCACAATCTCAGGATAAGGGGTCGGCCATTTAGGACTGAGATGAGGAGAAATTTCTTCACTGAGAGGGTGGTGAATCTTTGGAATTCTCTACCCCAGAGGGCTGTGGAGGCTCAGTTGTTGAGTATATTCAAGGCTGAGATCGATAGCATTTTGGATATTAAGGAAATCAAGGGATATGGGGATAGTGCAGGAAAGTGGAGTTGAGGTAGATGATCAGCCATGATCTTATTGAATGGCGGAGCAGGCTCGAGGGGCCGAATGGCCGACTCCTGCTCCTAATTCTTATGTTCTTATGTTCTTTCGAAGAGCAAACCAGTTAGTCCCACTCTCCCTGCTCTTTCCCCATAGCTCTGAAATTTTTTCTCCTTCCAAGTATTTGTCCAATTCCCCTTTTGAAGGCTCCTATTGAATCTGTATCCACCGCCCTATCAGGCAGTGCATTCCAAATCCGAACCACTCGTTGCGTAAAAATGTTTTTCCTCATGTTGCCTCTGGTTCTTTTGCCAATCACCTTAAATCTGTGCCCTCTGGTTATCAACCCTTCAGCCATTGGAAACAGTTTCTCTTTATTTACTCTACATTGCTGGTCGAGAGAGAAAAATCAGCCAGGGCGGCAGGAGGACTCCCAGCGCTCTTGCGGAGAGAGTCGTGGGATCTTTCCCATCCACTCGGGACAGGCAGACAAAACCTCTGGTTAACAGGCGGCATCTCTGACAGTGCAGCTCTCCCTCAGTACTGCACTGGAGTGCCGGCCAAGACTGCGTACTCAAGGAGTAGGGCTTGAACCCGTGAGCCAGGCCATTCAGGAGAGAAGTTAGGAAACACTTCTTCACGCAAAGGGTGGTCGAAGTTTGGAACTCTCTCCCACAAAAAGCAGTAGATGGTAGCTCAATTAATCATTTTAATTCTGAGTTCGATATATTTTTGCTAGACAAGGGTATAAAAGGATATGGAGCCAAGGTGGGTGGATGGAGTTAAGATACAGATCAACCATGATCTCATTAAATGACGGAACAGGCTCGAGGGGCTGATCCTGTTCCTATGCTCCTATGTGACCTTCAGGAGGTGAGAGAGTGCTGAGCAAAGTTGACAAGAGCTCATCAACCAACAACCCCATTAAAATAAAAACAGAAAATGCTGGAAATACTCAGCAGGTCAGGCAGCATCTGTGGAGAGAGAAACAGAGTTAACGTTTCAGGTCGATGACCCTTCAGTTCTGATGAAGGGTCATCGACCTGAAACATTGACTCTGTTTCTCTCTCCACAGATGCTGCCTGACCTGCTGAGTATTTCCAGCATTTTCTGTTTTTATTTCAGATTTCCAGCATTCGCAGCATTTTGCTTTTGTAACCCCATTAAAGAGAATTAATGACCTCGATTTTAACTCCAGGTGGATTCCCCACTCAGGCCTGAGTTAAAATTACAGTCGGGCCACAACATGCCTGGGTAAAGAAGGACCCTGATGGCTCTGGGCGCGTGTCCTTGCTGCCCGCTCAGGAGAGCAGGTTAAAACTGCAGGCGTTGCGATCCTGGCGGCTTTCGGACAGGTAAGAGCCAGGGCGATTTTAACCGCCCATTCGCCAGGTTCCGGCTGAGCGATTAGGGTTAAAATCGCCCCCAATACATCACCAATAGCAACTTCCATCCTGTTTCTTTCTAACCCTAACCCTAGTAAGACCACGGCTACCCATTCCTTATGATGCAACGCCCCAGCAATGAGCTGATCCAGACTTGATCCGCATAGCATCCTGAAAGGGTAATCCAGATCAGTCAGGTGTGTGGGCCCACAGCCTTGGTCTGTGAGCACGGAAGGCTATGAACAGGTTGGCAGTATTTCAACTTGCCTGATTCATAACCCTACGTTTCAAAATTAAATTTAGCAGCCCAGTCAATAGCCCCAAGCGCAGACTGAGACAATCGATAAGAGAGTTGAACTGGTAATGCAAATAAGATCAATCGACATCACCTTCCTGCAGTAACTTTGCGGATTATGTTACCAAAAATATTTATATATATGTTGACAGACCGACAGAGATAGGTTAACAGATGGCAGCAGAGATACAGCTAAATATGCAAATATTACATATAGATACAAACAGACAAATGCTCCGGGGAATAAGCAAAGCAGCTTCTTGTGACAGCATCTTCATTGTCAAATTCGATCAATGCCACATCACTGCCTGGTCCTGATTCCACTCCAGTCCCTGGTCCACATTTGACCAGGAGGCTTGAGAAGCATCCCGCTCGCGTCCCCGTCATCAGCCCATCGAAAACCCCGGTTGATTTGCAATGTCCGCTTTCACCGCCCCCCCTCCCCTTCTCTGTTCAATGCTTGTGACTGAGAACAAGCTCCACGACGGAATCACAGAGGTCTACACAACATTGAAACATATAAGATTCTGAGGGGGATTGACAGGGTAGATGCTGAGAGGTTGTTTCCCCCTGGCTGGAGAGTCTAGAACTAGGGGGCACAGTCTCAGGATAAGGGGTCGGCCATTTAAGACTGAGATGAGGAGGAATTTCTTCACTCAGAGGGTGGAGAATCTTTGGAATTCTCTACCCCAGAGGGCTGTGAATGCTGAGTCTTTGAATATATTCAAGGCTGAGATCGATAGATTTTTGGACTTTAGGGGAATCGAGGGATATGGAGATCGGGCGGGAAAGTGGAGTTGAGGTCGAGGATCCGCCATGATCTTATTGAATGGTGGAGCAGGCTCGAGGGGCCGAGTGGCCGACTCCTGCTCCTATTTCTTATGTTCTTATGACATCCTACAAGCTCTTGTTTTTCTAAGTGTTGTTAATTCCCTCTCCGCACCCACACTGTTAAGAACATAAGAAATAGGAGCAGGAGTCGGCCATTCGGCCCTTCGAGCCTGCTCCGCCATTCAATGAGATCATGGCTGATCTTCTGCCTCAACTCCATTCACCAGCCCTATCGCCATATCCCTTGATGCCCTTACTAGTCAGAAATCTATCGACTTCTGTTTTGAATATACCCAATGACTGAGCCTCCACAACCCTCTGGGGTAGAGAATTCCAAAGATTCACCACCCTCTGAGTGAAGAAATTTCTTCTCATCTCAGTCCTGAATGGCCTACCCTTTATCTTGAGGCTGTGGCCCCTGGTTCTAGACTCCCCAGCCAAGGGAAACATTCTCCCAGCATCCACCCTATCAAGCCCTGTAATAATTTTTTATGCTTCAATGTTGTCCCCCACCCACTCAATTTCCTGAAAACACTGGGTAGTGTTCTATGGACCCAGTTGCACCACACTACCCCAGTGTACAAAAAAAGCCATTATTGATGTGTAAACCTCGACGCTGAACTTCAGCGGGGTTATTCGACCGCAGGAGGTATCATAGCCGAGCCAGATCCTCGCCTCACCTGGTGTCCACACACGCAAGCACCTCCAGGAGTCAGCGGATAGCAATCAGGAATGGGAACCCTGGCTAATTTTCCCATCCCGAACTAGAGGGAAACTACAGAGTGACATTCACTGCACCTGGGTGAGATTAACTAACCCAGTACAGGCCAAGGATCAAACCTGGGACTTCTCTGGTCTGTGTTGGCTTAACTACTCGCTGTGCAAGCTCATTTTTCAACTTTGTGATGCGTCGCTGACCTCCATTGGCTGCCAGTCCACCAACACCTCCAATTTAAAATTCTCATCCCCGTGTTGAAATCCCTCCACGGCCTCGCCCCCTCCCTATCTCTGTAACCTCCTCCAGCCCTACGACCCTCCGAAATCTCTGCACTCCTCCAACCCTGGCCTCTTGAGCATTCCCCCCCCCGCCCCGCCACCCCCCCCCCCCTCACTTCCTTTAACTCACCATTGGCGGCTGTGCCTTCAGCCATGTAGACCCTAAGCTCTGGAATTCCCTCCCTAAACCTTTCCACCTCTCTCTCTTCCTCCAAGACCCTCCTTAAAACGGGGCCTGGGTTTCGAGTCTCTTGCAAGGAACAGCATTCCGGGGAGCTCCAACAGGGCTGCACTCCCTCAGTACTGCACTGGATTGCCAGCCGAGATTCAGGAGAACAAGCTGTCAAAGAAAATGTCAAAAGGTGGGTATAAAATGAAGAATGCCATTTGCGAATGGCAGGAGATGATTGCTTTTGCTAATTAATAAAACATGCATTAAAAAATCCTAACTAAGGCTTACGATGCTTGGTAATTAAGAGCTTTTCCCTTCATCTGTCCCGCTTCCATAAGATCACAGCTCAATCAATAAACTTCGCTCAAAATTAAATTATTAACCCTTTGCTGAGTAAATAACAAGTCGTCATTCTCGGGTCCAGCCGGATACAGCTGGCGGCAGCCTCCGACAGGTTAACGTGAGGCAGCTGCCGACCATCTTTAATTAAATGGGCATTCATAATAATTTGGTTTGAATTTCAATATCCTTGTAACCTTTCGCCGCACTGCTTGTGCTTTGCATATTCTGTCAAAACTTCCAGGGCGACAAAGAAATACCCACTGAGCGAGCGCCGCACAACTGTTTTCGCAAAGGTTTAAAAAGGTGCAATGAATCAGCCAGTCCTGCTCCGCAAAGCATTGCATCGTCCAAGGTGCACGTTAAACCAGGGGTCCGTCTTTCTCCTGACTGCAGATCGGCAGGGGGGCGAAGGCAGCAGGTGTAAGCAATATTCCAGAGGCTTGGTGCCCCCTTTGTGTCCCACGGAGATCATCCGATACCCCCCATCTCCATCCTTGGCCTTCAACCCGATTACCATGGATATCGCAGTAGACTAACCCCCTCCCAACCCCTCCATCCTACTAGATTGTCAGCCGTGGCTCAGTGGGCAGCACTCTTCTCGCCTCATGAGTCAGAAGGTTGTGGGTTCAAATCCCACTCCAGAGACTTGAGCACAAGATCTAGGCTGACACTCCCAGTGCAGTGCTGAGGGAGCGCTGCACTGTCGGAGGTGCCGTCTTTCAGATGAGATGTTAAACCGAGGCCCCGTCTGCCCCCTCGGGTGGACGTTAAAGATCCCACGGCACTATTTCGAAGAAGAGCAGGGGAGTTCACCCCGGTGTCCTGGTCAATATTTATCCCTCAATCAACATCACAAAAACAGACCATCTGGTCATTATCACTTGCTGTTTGTGGGACCTTGCTGTGCACAAAATTGGTTGCCGCGTTTCCCACATTACACTTCATTGGTTGTAAAGTGCTTTACAGCCAATGAAGTACTTTTGAAGTGTAGTCACTGTTGTAATGTAGGAAACGCAGCAGCCAATTTGCGCACAGCAAGCTCCCACAAACAGCAATGGGATAATAACCAGATAATCTGTTTTAGTGATGTTGATTGAGGGATAAATATTGGCCCCAGGACACCGGGGAGAACTCCCCGCTCTTCTTCAAAATAGTGCCGTTGGATCTTTACGTCCACCTGAGAGAGCAGACTGGGCTTCGGTTTAACGTCTCATCCGAAAGACGGTACCTCCGACAGTGCAGCACTCCCTCAGCACTGCACTGGAGTGTCAGCCTGGAACATGTGTTCAAGTCTCTGCTTGGGCCCCGATTCTGAAGTTATTCCATCATTTCTGGGTTACAATGATGCAAAAGGGTTAGCAGAACAGAATCCCTGGGTAACTGGGATAAGTTTCCACACCTGGTTTTAATATTCTTCACAACATCACCCGCTCTTTCAGTTATTTTAACGTCAACAAACATATAAAAAAAGACCACCTCCTTCATGAAGTTGTGTTCTATACCATTGACCCAGCAGTTATATTCCCAATTTTCTTGGGCTTCTGTCTTACAACCTTCAGTAAAAGAGCAGGGTTGAGGTGCTCCCCCTCGATGTAGGGATTTGACAGTGTAGATGGAGATAAATTACTTGCTCTGGCGGGAGAGCCCAGAACAAGGGGGCGTAACCTTAAAATTAAGCTAGGGCATTCAGCGGTGATGTCAGGAAGCACTTCTTCACACAAAGGGTGGTGGAAATCTGGAACTCTCTCCCCCAAAAAGCTGTTGAGGCTGGCGGGGGGGGGTGCGGTCAATTGAAAATTTCAAAACTGAGATTGCTAAGATTTTTGTTGGGCGAGGGTATTGAGGGATACGGAACCAAGGCGGGTAGATGGAATCAGCCATGATCTGATTGAAAGGTGGAACAGGCTGGAGGGGCTGAATGACCTCCTCCTGTTCCAATGGTTCCCATCACTGCCCTGAACCTACTTCACAGAGAAGACGCGGAGCGAGCAAAGATTCGCGATTCGTTCCGCTGCCAGCGCTCTCGCTCTATTAACCCCACATCTCTGGAGTGGGACGGCTGGTGCAGTTAAAGACTCAACTCATTGCTCACTCGAGACAAAGAAAACACACACCAGAGGACGGGGATAGGAAACAAACACCTGTCACTCCACAGGTCTGAACAGCCCGGCTACACGTTGGGAAATTTAACAAAAAACGTCAAACCGCTTCCTTAAATACAAGGCAGTGAAACACGGAACGAGAAAATGAGTATCAGAGAGTCACGTACAGGACTAATGAGGGGAAAACCAAGAGAAATTAAAATTAGAGGTTGCCAGATTTTGAGGCATCTGCAACATCTGACGCTCTTGCGGGTAAAACTCTGAGATCTTAATTAAAAGGCTCCTTTAACTGCAGCAGGATGATGAAAGAACGCATGTTAATAGCTGGAGGATAAAAGCTTGTGATTTACTGGGACACACCCTGGTTTTTTGTGCTGTATTTTCATCCAGTGCGGGCGATGGGACCAGCGCTTTCACTCTCAATTCCTCGGAAAGTTTGTAACCCAGTCTCCCTTCCCCCTCAGGCTCTCACGGATACCAAGTGGGTTTTTAAGTAACATTATAAGCCCCCCACCCCACCACTCCCCCACTGGCGGAGCATCAAACCTGCCAGAGCTGCTGGTGATAAACGGTGACAAGGGCAGGTGAAGAAGGGTGCGTGTTAAACCCATGAGATTCAATTTGAAGAGGGTTTGGGGGGGGGGGTGGTTGGTGGAGTTTCTGGATTAGCATTCTCGGCGCCGAGCTCCAGCAATGAGACCGCTGATCGACCAGTTCTCTGCGCCTGCATTTTCAGCAATGCTTTAGAGCTCACTCTCCCGTCCTAATGTTGGGTCCACGTGGACTGTAAATTGTTGAAAAGTGAGGTCTGATTTTGGCTGCGAACCACGTTCTTTGGCGTTCCAGTGTGTTTGGAGCGAATGCAAGTGGGAGAAGCCGAGGGAATTGGAGGAGTTAGGGGTGTAATGATCCATATTCCTGCGCAGTGCAGAGCCACGAATTCCCTGGCAACCCCGCTTGTTTGGCACAACACTGGGCAGCAGAAGGCAGCCCGTGTCCTCGCCCCAGCCACCGATGAAATCTCGGACTGGGAACCCGAGTAACAGGATCCCGAGATGGTCATCAGCCCAGTGGAAGAGAGAATGGGGCCCTCGCCGGCGTTCCTCGTGCATTTTTTGTTACAACATTTGGGTCGGGGTTTACAAAACCAGGAGTGTCGGAGCTTTGCCGGATGGACTTGACATCCTGCAGCTCGCTTTCTTTGCACCCGACATCTGAAAGTAATCAGTGTTTGTAGCAAATGCTTCAATCCTGTTACTATTTTTTTTTACCAGAATGGGCGGGGGAAGTGGATTTTTAAGCTTTGTTCAAAACATTTCAACAATGCTACAAGCTTTACTTTACTGATCAGTCTTTTGCGGGGGGGGATAAACGGATTCACGATAAATCTACTTTCAGTGTATGGAATAGCAGTCCAGAAACATAAAAGCTGAACGAGATTCAACGCTGCCTCCCCAAACCTCTCCACCTCTCCACTTCGCGCTCCTTCTTGAAGACGCCCCTTGAAACCTACAACAACAACAACTTGTATTTACACAGCACCTTTAATGTTGTAAAACCTCCCAAGGCGCTTCACAGGAGCGATTATCAAAATGGACACCAAGCCATATAAGGAGATATTAGGGCAGGTGACCAAAAGCTTGGTCAGAGAGGTAGGTTTTAAGGAACGTCTTAAAGGAGGAAAGTGAGGTAGCGAGGCGGAGAGGTTTAGGGAGGGAATTCCAGAGCTTAGGGCTCAGGCGACAGAAGGCACGGCCACCAATGGTGGAGCGATTATAATCAGGGATGCTCAAGAGGGCAGAATTAGAGGAGCGCAGATATCTCGGGGGGTTGTGGAGCTGAAGGAGATTACAGAGATAGGGAGGGGCGAGGCCATGGAGGGATTTGAAAACAAGGATGAAAATTTTGAAATCGAGGCGCTGCTTAACCGGGAGCCAATGTAGGTCAGCGAGCACAGGGGGTGATGGGCGAACGGGACTTGGTGCGAGTTAGGACACGGGCAGCCGAGTTTTGGATGACCTCAAGTTTACGTAGGGTAGAACGTGGGAGGCCGGCCAAGCTTTTGGTCACCTGCCCTAATGTCTCCTTCATGGGCTCGGTGGCAATGTTTGCCTGATGACGCTCCTGTGAAGCACCTTGGGACGTTTTAATGCGCTAAAGGTGCAAGTTGCTGCTGTCGGATGTGGAATGAAGAAGAATACAATTTCCACATTGCTTGCCTGCACGGACCTTCCCCCCCAACATCTGGAAAGGATGCAGCCAAAACGGGGAAGGCACAGCTGCCTCAGTGTTTCCACTGGTTTCCGAAACCACCTCGCCACACACACGAGGTTAGTTCTGGTCACGGAGACACAAGGAAGACCCCCAAGTCCTGGAGAGAAGCCACAAGACCTGGGCTTCTAAATCACCTCCTGAGATGACCACTGAACACATAATCTAGGCTGACACTCCCAGTGCAGCGCTGAGGGAGTGCTGCACTGTCGGAGGTGCCGTCTTTCGAATGAGGCATTAAACCGAGGCCCCGTCTGCCATCTCAGGTGGATGTAAAAGATCCCCCGGCCACTATTTTGAAGAAGAGCAGGGGGAGTTCTCCCCGGTGTCCTGACCAACATTTATCCCTCAACCTACATCACTAACGCAGATTATCTGGTCATTATCACATTGCTGTTTGTGGGAGCTTGCTGTGCGCAAATTGGCTGCCGCGTTTCCCACATTACAACAGTGACTACACTTCAAAAAGTACTTCATTGGCTGTGAAGCGCTTTGGGGGGGGGGGGGGGTCCTGAGGTCATGAGACGGGACAAGTCTATTTTTAAAAAATAATTTCACTTTTGCAATAGTTGTTTCTGTCGGCTGTGCTGGTGCCTCACAGGTCCATTGCTAACAGCGGTTCCTTATAGCAACGACAGAATTGTACCCCCCGCTCTCCCACCATCCAGACAGAACAAATGTGAAACGTTAAAGCTGGGCTAAATTCACCTTCTTCATCTGCGCCTATCTTGTGGAAGCTTTTTGCGTGCAGTGGGAATGAAGCCCATTACAATCCGATCCTCATCATGTGCAGCCAACACCCAGGCTCACGAATACTCAGCAAAGGATTACACATTGTTCTGAACTGACAGTGACACTGAGTTCTGAAAGGTTGGATTATACCCTGTCGATCTGCGCTGTGCCTACGCTGTCTCCTGTGGTACACTGCATCTGCTCAGCCCCCCTCGCCGCTCCCCCCCCCTGGGCATCAGACCATTGTTAACAAGCTTAAATGAGAGTTCCTGTGGAAATATCTTTAATAAATAAATGATCACATCAGAGTGGCTCAGTGCTGACAACTGTGTGTATAGAATGACAGGTACCTGGGAGGGAGTTTATGAGGCTGTAATTCAACCGAGGGGCTCTGCAGCCTAAGTGGTTTGAGTATGTTAACAGGAGTCGGCGGGGAGCTGATGTCCTTTAATCCCGTCCCAGTCAGCTGTGCTTCTGTACACCGTATACTTTTCACATTTGTCATGACAACTTGTATTTTAGCTTCTGCTGCTGACAGGCAGTTTTTGCTGCCAGCTACGATTCCACTCTATTTAATGAGGGCAGCACTGGACCTGGAATCCCCCCACCCAATCCGTCCCCCCCCACCCAATCCGTCCCCCCCCACCCAATCCGTCCCCCCCCACCCAATCCATCCCCCCCCCCACCCAATCCGTCCCCCCCCCACCCAATCCATCCCCCCCCCAATCCGTCCCTCCCCCACCCAATCCGTCCCTCCCCCACCCAATCCGTCCCCCCCACCCAATCCGTCCCCCCCCCACCCAATCCGTCCCCCCCCACCCAATCCATCCCCCCCCCAATCCGTCCCCCCCCCGCCACCCTCTCCATTCCCCCCCACCCCTTCCCTCCCTCTCCTCTCCCACCCCCTCCCTCCCTCTCCTCTGCCACCCTCTTTGTCCCTCTCCCACCCCCACGCTCCTTCCCTCTCCCACCCCCTTCCTCCCTCTCTCTCTCTCCCACCCCTCCTCCCTCCTCTCCTCTCCCACCCCCTTTGTCCCTCTCCAACCCCTCCCTCCCTCTCCTCTCCCACCCTCTCCCTCCCTCCCTCTCCCTTCCCTCCCTCTCCTCTCCCACCCACTTCCTCCCTCTCTCCTCTCCAACCCCTTCCCTCTCCCTCCTCCTCTCCTCTCCCAACCCCTTTGTCCCTCTCCCACCCCTCCCTCCCTCTCCTCTCCCACCCTCCCTCCCTCTCCTCTCCCTCCCCTCCTCCCTCTCCTCTCCCACCCCCTTCGTCCCTCTCCCACCCCTTCCCTCCCTCTCCCACCCAACGTTCCCCGAGGTTTGCGAGCGCGCGGCCGCGCATTGATCGGGAGGTCCGGCGCAGGCCGCTGACCAGCTGCTGCCGCTGGAAAAGACACCGCGCAGCAAATTTAAAGGGACCGCGCATGAAAGAAAAAATTAGAGGGAACATTGACCCCCCCCCCCGCCACAGCATAGCCACTCTTGCCTCACTCCTGCTGCCATCTGTGGCTCGATCCCCCCAGTCTCAGAATGCGGTCGGGTTACACAATGATACGTACCGACTCCAGGTTAGCAAACCCGCCCAATCTCAGCAGCGACAACATCGGCATTACTGCGCTTGCGGCCGCGATACAGGGCTTGCCGGAGGAGTTCTTTTTCCTCCAGTCTGCCCTGCCCGTTCCCGTCGTCGACTACCCAGCGTGCAGCCTCCTCCGACAGAGGCTGCGTGCGAGTGATCCTCGCTTCCTTTGAAGGCCAGGCCACAAGATAGCAGGCAGCAGTCAAATGAGTTAACGCCTCGCTGTACATGATTACTTATGGCTGCTTGACAGAGGTCCATGAGCCAAAATCAAGAACAGATGTTGCTATTGATGAGGAGGAATACTACATATTGCCAGGGGTCTTGCCATGAGAGGCTGCCAATGACTGCAATAAAGCTTCTTGCAGCTGGATGCCAACTTCCCATGACTTTATTCCATCCTTCAAAAGGTACCTTTCATCAGCACATATTATTTAGAAGAATGAGAGGGGATCTCATTGAAACGTATAAAATTCTGACAGGGCTAGACAGACTGGATGCAAGGAGGATGTTTCCCCTGGCTGGGGGGTCTAGAACGAGGGGTCACAGTCTCAGGATACGGGGTAGGACATTTAGGACTGAGATGAGAAGAAATGTCTTCACTCAGAGGGTGGTGAACCTGTGGAATTCTCTACCACAGAAGGCTGTGGAGTCCAAGTCAATGAATATATTTCAGTGAACACCCAGCATCGAAGCTTTGACCACGCTCGATCAGCTCCGATGGACGGGTCACATTGTCTGCATGCCCGATACAAGACTCCCAAAACAAGCACTCTACTCGGAGCTCCGACACGGCAAGAGATCCCCAGGTGGGCAGAGGAAACGCTTCAAGGACACCCTCAAAGCCTCCTTGAAAAAGTGCAACATCCCCACCGACACCTGGGAATCCTTGGCCCAAGACCGCACAAAGTGGAGGAGAAGCATCCGGGAAGGCGCCGAATACCTCGAGTCTCTTCGCCGGGAGCAAGCGGAAGCCAAGCGCAAACAGCGGAAGGAGCGCACGTCAACCCAAGCACCCCACCCACCCACCCACCTCTTCAACCACCGTCTGCCCCACCTGTGACAGAGACTGTAGGTCCCACATTGGACTCATCAGTCACCTGAGAACTCATTTTTAATGTGGAAGCAAGTCATCTTCGGTTCCGAGGGACTGCCTAAGAAGGAATATATTTAAGAAGGAGATAGATAGATTTCTAGACACAAAAGGCATCAAGGGGTATGGGGAGAGAGCGAGAACATGGTATTGAGATAGAGGATCAGCCATGATCATATTGACTGGCGGAGCAGGCTCGAAGGGCCGAATGGCCGACTCCTGCTCCTATTTTTCTATGTTTCTATTATTCAGGTTACAAGCCTGGCGATTTAACAATTACAAACTTCCTGTCACCTACACCACGGAACTCCAATCCTCTATATTCCAGTTTAGCTGTGTTAACAGTTCAAGTCTAGCTACCGCACCCGCCCCCTGCAAAAATAAAATCACAGTTTGACAAGCCCATGCCATCTATAGAATGATGGGTGAGGCCCCAGCAATGCAACCTTATGCGTGACCCTCCGCAAATCCAAATAATGCTACCCGCTGGGGAAGCATAAAAATAAAACCCGGAGAAAGCACGTGCGGCCAATTTCAGGATGAGCCCGCGGAAGTAGCTCCCCGACCTCCACAAGACAGCTGGAACTCCCAGGGATCGATGCTACCCAGGATGTATCACCGGGCAAGCATAATTAACCCACATACCTGATTCGCCCCATGTCCCCTTCTCTGTAGCATATCATTACGTAGAATTATCATAGAATTTACAGCACAACTGGTCTATGTTGGTGTTTATGCTCCACACCAGCCTCCTCCCACTCTACTTCATCTCACCCTATCAGCGTATCCTTCTATTCCTTTCTCCCTCATGTGCTTATCCAGCTTCCCCTTAAATGTATCCATACTATTCACCTCAACTGCTCCTCGTGGTGGCGAGTTCCGCATTCTCTGAGTAAAGAGGTTTCTCTTAAATTTCTTATTGGATTTATTAGTGACTATCTTATATTTATGGCCCCCAGTTTTGAACTCCCCCACAAGAGGAAACATCTTCTCTGCATCTACCCAATCAAACCCTTGCATAATTATGCAGCCTGTATTGGGGAAGATTAAGCAGCGCCTCAATTTCAAAATTCTCATCCTTGTTTACAAATCCCTCCATGGCCTCACCCCCCTCCCTATCTCTGTAATCTCCTTCAGCCCCACAAACCCCTGAGATATCTGCGCTCCTCTAATTCTGCCCTCTTGAGCATCCTTGATTATAATCGCTCAACCTTTGGTGGCCGTGCCTTCTGTTGCCTAGGCCCTAAGTTCTGGAATTCCCTGCCTAAACCTCTCCGCCTCGCTACCTCTCTTTCCTCCTTTAAGACGCTCCTTAAAACCTACCTCATTGACCAAGCTTTTGGTCACCTGCACTAATTTATCCTTATGTGGCTCGGTGTCAAATTTGTTGTCTTATAATACTCCTGTGCAGCACCTTGGGACGTTTTACTACGTTAAAGGTGCTATATAAATACAAGTTGTTGTTGTTGTTGAAGATGAGGTAAGCTTTGATCTTGCTAGGTCAATCCAATTCCTTCATCCCTTAAGCTCTAAAGCATATAACAATTTTTTTTTAATGAAATACATTGCGGCAAACAAATGAAGCTCATCGGGATTTTAACCAACTCCGAATCCAATAGCATCATTTGCTTGTTCTCAGGGGCTCCGGTTATTTTTTTTCCCCCCCTCAAATTTGCCTGGGTTTTTATCTGGTATTTTTTGCCTCTTCCAGGAGATACCATGGTTTTGGGTGGGGTGGGGAGCAACGTTCCCCCATAGCTGCGCGGCCGATCTCTGCCGTTCCTGCGCAGCCCGGGACCGGATTTTCCAATGGTAAATTTATGCGCGCAACTGTGAATGGGCCGTGCAGCCCCTTAAAGAGGCCACGCGCCCCAAAATAAAATGAGTGGGATTGGCTGGATGGACTAGAGGGTCTTTTCCTGTCCGTCTTTGCTGGTATATGGCTGAGGGTAGATAACATGGAGTATGGGTAAGCGGATGTTTCTCAGTTTGGTGGGATGTCGGTAGAGAAGTGTCTGGGGATCGGTGCTGTTTCCTCTTTGGCTTTCCATTTCATAGGATCAGACAGCACAGAAGGAGGCCAATGAGATTCTGGGTTTTATATGTGAGATACTAAACACAAAAGCAAAGAAGTGATGTTGAATTTGCCCACACTTGAGCACATAATCTAGACTGACACTCCAGTGCAGTGCTGAGGGAGTGCTGCACTGTCGGAGGTGCCGTCTTTCGGATGAGATGTTAAACCGAGGCCCCGTCTGCTCTCTCAGGTGGATGTAAAAGATCCCATGGCACTATTTCAAAGAAGAGCAGGGGAGTTCTCCCCAGTTTCCTGGGGCCAATATTTATCCTTCAATCAACATCAGTAAAACAGATTATCTGGTCATTATCTCATTGCTGTTTTTGGGAGCTTGCTGTGTGCAGATTGGCTGCCACGTTTCTTATATCACAACGATGACTACACTTCAAAAGCACTTCATTGGCTGCAAAGCACTTTGGGACATCCTGAGGTTGTGAAAGGCGCTATAGAAATGCAAGTCTTATCTTTATGTCCAAGGAAGTGGTTGGGCCATAGTTGTGAGTACGCACATTTTCCAGGGCACTCCATTTTAGGATGGATCTTACAGCCTTGAAAAGGGTACAGCAAATATTCACTAGAATTGACACCAGGAATAGGAGGCTATAGTTAGGAAGGGGTAAAAATTGGGTAGTGCCCCTTAGCGCCCCGAAAAAATTAGCACCCCCGCAGCCGATTTTCCCAGGTAGTGCCCCAAGAGGGAGGGGAGGCGTTACTGGAAGCGCCCCGCCTCCCTCTTGGGGCGCTGCGAGCACGTCGCGCCGCGGTACTGCAGGCCTTCCTCCCCTTATTAAGGGGAGTGCCTCAAGAGGAGTGCCGGGCTCACGGAGAGCAGCCGGCACCCCGCCGGGGGGGGGGGGGGGCTTCACGGGGGCTGGGGACAGCAACAAAAATGGCCGCCCGTCACCTCCCCTTTAACTAGCGCTGCCCCGGCCGCAGGTAGGCCCCCCTGACCCCGGCGGGCACAGCGTCCGGCGGTAAGTCGGGGGGCGCTACCCAATATTACAACCAGGGCGAGAGCGGGGCTCTGCGCACGGCGATGACATCATTGCTGCGCAGCGCTAACGGTTAGCGCCACTGCTAACCTCCCGCTGAATTTCGCGGGAGGCGTTAGCGGCACCGCGCCCAGGCGCTAACGGGAGGCGCAAATCAACCGAATTTAGCCCCCAAAGACTTCAAAAATGTGTGTTTTTATTTCCCAAAACACAGAAGGTTACTCAGAGATTTTTAAGGGGTTTTCAAAATTATGAAAGGTTTTGAGAGGATAAATGGTGAAAGATCGTTTCCAGTGTTTGGTGAATGGGTAATAAAGGCACACAATCAGAATTATTACAGATAATTGATTTTTTTCCACACACAGAGCGTCATTAGAACATTGACTGTTTCACCACAAGTGACTATTCAGGCTGAGACTGGAACATCATTTAGAAGGGAAGTGGGTGATTATTTGAAATGGAAGAATATATAAAAAAAATATGGGGCAGGAGCAGTGAAATGAGTTTAAACAGACAACTCCACTTAATGAGCTAGCGTTCGGGATGATGCAGCAATTCTGAGGATGTGCCTGGAAATAAATATGTTTATACACCAGAGCTTTTCAAATGTTTCTAGGTGTGGGACCCCAAGCAAAAATTGAAATACTGCAGGGAGGATCCAGCACATATAACCCACTCCCAGGAACCCCCTGCGAATATGGCACCTGCCTGGGGACCCCCTACAAATAGTGACGCACTCCTGGGAACTCTCAGCAACTATAGCACACTTCCCGGGACTGTGTACAAATACTGACACACTCCCAGGGACTCCTTAAAAATATTGACAACAATCCCAGGGAACCCCCTGTAAACACTGACAACAATCCCAGGGAATGCCCTGCCTTAACTACTGAAAGGCAAAGAAACTACCCAAGAAATGGTATCACTACAGAAAATGTCTTTTATTATTTATTCGTTAAAAGTACTTCATTGGCTGGAAAGCGCTTTGGGACGTCCTGAGGGTGTGAAAGGCGCTATAGAAATGCAAGTCTTTCAATCTAGCATTCTTGCCCAAATTTCAGCCCCATCACAAGAAATCTAAATGCATTAAGGGATTCCTGACATTCCCAGTGACGATGTCTGAATAGCTGGGACAATTGGAAACTTGCCTTGGAATATGAATGTACATTTGGGTTCTGTTCAATGTTCCCTCTTATTTTTTTTTGCTGCGCGGTCCCTTTAACTGGCTGCGCGGCCCATTCAAATTTTCGCGCGTGTACGGTTTCTCCCACATAAAAGCCGGTGAGCGGCCTGCGCGGGACGTCCAGACCGCTGCGTGGCCCCGGGAACATTGGTTCTGTGGCACATCAAGAGAAAAAGAAAATCTTGCCTTGAAGAAGAATTTGTTCCTTTTCTGCCGCAACTGAGATGAAGCAGGGATGGGTTCCTCTTGGGTCTCGCACGGGAAAGATTAATGCTAAAACGTCAACGTGCCACTCAACATCAAGGTTCGATGTTGTCGGTCTGGTTGAGTGGCCCTTTTCCCAGCAGTCAGCATGACTTAGTGGGACAGCTGTCACAGTAACTCCCAGTACAGTCCTCATCGCACACTGCCAGCGCGTCACTGTGTATTTTTATCAAAGCTTGCAATTGATACAATCTCACAATAAAAATATCCTTTCCGCATCTTCTGCTTGGCTTCAACTGAGTCCAACAGAAGGTAGGCAGCCTGACAATCATGAAGAGAATGGCATGAACCCACTGGAGGCTGCCTGAATGGGGTTAAGCTGAAGGTGACACCAAATGTATTCTTGACCGAAAAGAATAAAGGTACGTCATTTTGTAATGAGGTCGCAACAACACTTCAAAGTAATTTAACAACTTGCACCAATACAGTGCTCCTCGTGTGTAGGGAGGCAACGCAAGGGTGGTTTACAGTAAGGAATAAAAGGACACGTGGAGCTTGGGGAAAGGGGGGCGGGGGACTTGGATGAGGCACACAAGGCATGGTTGAAGAGCAAGAACGAGGAGGGAAACTATCTATATTTTGCTGCGATCATAATCGCAAAATGCTGAAAGATCAGGATGTCTGAGACACAGGACTCGAATTCTCAAGGTCAGAGAAAAAACAATAGGAATTGACTGGGCTTTTTTTTTCTCTCTACTTTTAAGAGTTGTGATTTGTTAATGTTTTCTGTAATGTGTGCCATCTGGAGAGGGAAGTCTGGATTGTGCTGGGCGCTTTCGGTACGGACCTTCAGGGCTTCCCCATGGAAACGAGATGCTGCCAAATGCACTCCCCATGGTCCACAGAAATAAGAACATAAGAAATAGGAGCAGGAGTCGGCCATTCGGCCCCTCGAGCCTGCTCCGCCATTCAATAAGATCATGGCTGATCATCGACCTTGTCTCCACCTTCTCGCCCTGTCCCCATATCCCTTAAGTGTCCAAAAAATTCCCTTGGTGTCCAAAAATAAGCACAAATTGTAAGCAATCTTGACCCTGAGAGGCTTCTGTGAAAGGGATGGAAATATTACTTATGCGCAGCAGACAGTGCAGCCTGGAGAATTTGGTCAGGGAAAGGCCGGTTCAGCTTGTGTTGCTTCTGGCCTACCTGATAATAGACGGAGGATACCGTCACCACCGCAAAGGGACCTGATTCTTCTTTGTCATAGAAACATAGAAACATAGAAGATAGGAGCAGGAGTAGGCCATTCGGCCCCTCGAGCCTGTTCCGCCATTTAATGAGATCATGGCTGATCATCCAAATTCAGAACTCTGTCCCTGCTTTCTCCCCATATCCCTTGATCCCTTTAGCCTTAAGAAATATATCCAACTCCTTCTTGAATATATTTAATGAATTGGCCTCTACTGCCTTCTGTGGTAGAGAATTCCACAGGTTCACCACTCTCTGGGTGAAGAAATTCCTCCTCATCTCTGTCCTAAATGGCTTACCCCTTATCCTTAGACTGTGACCCCTGGTTCTGGACTCCCCCGCCATCAGGAACATCCTTCCTGCATCTAGTCTGTCTAGTCCTGTCAGAATTTTATAAGTTTCAATGAGATCCCCTCTCATTCTTCTAAACTCCAGCGAGTATAAGCCCAATCGACCCAATCTCTCTTCATACGTCATTCCTGCCATCCCAGGTGTCAGCCTGGTGAATCTTCGCTGCACTCCCTCCATGGCAAGAACCTCCTTCCTCAGATAAGGCGACCAAAACTGCACATAATACTCAAGATGTGGTCTCACCAAGGCCCTTGCTACTTAAATGCAGTGCGTTCTTTGATTAAGTGTCGGCCTTTATCCGAGCGAGAATAGAATCGCTTCAACCTATCTGCGGTAGCATGACTGCAGTGTGCGCGTCGGGAAGAACGAACCAGTGCCACACTATCAATGCAGAAGGTGCCGGAGAGCTGTCTCATCATGTCTAGTCCTCTGGTGGTGACCGCCCGCCCACAACCTCTCTAAAACTGACTGCAAAAATATCCCTCCACGGACAATACTGACACTTAATCAGAGAAGGCACTGCATTTAAGTAGCAACCTATCACGTCTCGCAAACGTCTCCAGGAGCCTGGCGTACACGGATTAGTCGTGCCACAAGTGAATGAAGCAGCCATTTTTGCACATGACCAGGCCCGCAGAACTGCCACGAGACAAATCACCACCAGCCTCTTATCTGGTGGCGTTTGGTTGAGGGAGGACGTTTGGTCAGAACTCCCTCGTCCTCTTCTCCTAGGACCATGGAATCCCACCTGAGCCGCCGGGAACAGGCAGGCGGGCACCTCCGCGACATCGGAAGGGCAGCTCCTTCGACAGGGCCGCACTCGCAGCAGAACGGCAGCCTCGATCCTGCCAACGCAGCCTGGATCTACAACCTGCTGACTCGAGAGGGAGTAGGCCCGAGCCAAGCTGACACAAGCTACTGAGCTGCAGGAAGGACTCCTGGGCTTTGGCCTTCTGCTGGGATCTCCGAGGAAAAATCAGCCGGTGTTAGAACTTTAAAAAATGCTGATGATGCTGTTTGAGCAGCTAAAACACAGAACGGTTTCATATTCGAAATCAGATGATTAACAAGAGATGGTACAAGCACAGTATTATGCTGGTAAACGGGGAATTTATTGAGTGGTGTGGAAGCTTTCTGTAAATCCTATGCAGCATTATCTGCTTATTCATGGATTTTTTTTTAATTAATATTTAATAATGCAAAATTTACTTGGAACAGCTTACGAAATTTCTGTAGCCAAGACATATGTAAATCTATCTTCTATTAATATAAAAGTTTTGAAAGTGCCCATCACAATCTACCACCCAGAAGGACAAGGGCAGCAGGTGCACGGGAACACCACCACCTCCAAGTTCCCCTCCAAGTCACACACCATCCTGACTTGGAAGTATATCGGTCGTTCCTTCATCGTCGCTGGGTCAAAATCCTGGAACTCCCTCCCTAACAGCACTGTGGGAGTACCTTCACCACACGGACTGCAGCGGTTCAAGAAGGCGGCTCACCACCACCTTCTCGAGGGCAATTAGGGATGGGCAATAAATGCCGGCCTTGCCAGCGAGGCCCACATCCCGAGAATGAATAAAGAACAATCATTCTGGTGAATCTGCGCTGTGCCCCTGAAACAAAATACGGAGGCCAAGTTTTTGACTGCACCGAGTTGGGGGTAATCCAAGCGATGGGTCATCCTGGAGCAGTCTGAAGCAGTTCCTACAGGCCTGTTTCAGGGCTGTACTAGCACAGGCCTGAGAATAGGTTGCCCGCTCACCCTCTTGTCCAGGGGATGGGGAAGGGCACTGGTAGGGCCAAGGAAAGGGAAGACGACAGCCTTAAGAAGTAGAGGGAAGCTTCGCCCTTAGGATAAATGACCTTTGCACTGAAGTGGTGAAAGGTTTAGTTGGAATTCAGTCGATGAGCGGGGGGTCAGCACTTACCATCAAACTCTCATCACTCCAGGAACGTTCAGAGGTTCAGAGAGGCAAATCTGCACAGCGCCAACTTATAGGTGAAAGGCACCAGACTTGCTCCTCAGAGAATAACACTACATTGAGCGCTTTCCCTCTCTCCCCCTTCTTGTGCCCCTTCCCAACTGATTCTATGTTCAAGTCAGGCTCTAAAGCTACAAGCGTTTATTTTGGTAACCCTGACAGAACGCAGTCGCGCTCTTAGGCAGAGCAAGGACCGACGGCAAGCAAATAAAGACCGTCGCCATTGCAGTTTCTCAAAGCGGTGTCTGGAAGCCGGTACCACCAGCCCAGAAAAAGTCGAATCCAGCAGAGTCTGTCAGCTTCGATTAGCCAGACTATTATCTGTCTTCCACAGGCTCATTTCCCTTTCTTGTAAAAACAAAGGTCCCCCAAGCTCGAGCAATGAATTTCAGTGAGATTACTGAGCAAACTGGGTCAAGCGCTGAGCCTAACCTCTCCTCCCCAATGATCTTTCGGATGAGACGTTAAACCGAGGCCCCGTCTGCCCTCTCAGGTGGACGTAAAAGATCCCACGACACTATTTCGAAGAACAGTAGGGGAGCTATCCCCGGTGTCTTGGCCAGTATTTATCCCTCAACCAACATCTAACAGATTATCTGGTCATTATCAGAATTGGCTGTAAAGAAAGACTTGCATTTCTATAGCGCCTTTCACGACCACCGGACGTCCCAAAGCGCTTTACAACCAATGAAGTACTTTTTGAAGTGTAGTCACTGTTGTAATGTGGGGAACACGGCAGCCAATTTGCACACAGCAAGCTCCCACAAACAGCAATGTGATAATGACCAGATCATCTATTTAAGTGATGTTGATTGAGCGATAAATATTGGCCCCAGGACACCGGGGACAACTCCCCTGCTCTTCTTCCAAACAGTGCCATGGGATCTTTTACGTCCACCTGAGAGGGCAGACGGGGACTCGGTTTAAAATCTCATCCGAAAGACGGCAGTGCGGCGCTCCCTCAGCACTGGCACTGGAGTGTCAGCCTGGATTTTTGGGCTCAAGTATCTGGAGTGGGACTTGAACCCATGACCTTCTGACTCAGAGGTAAGAGAGTGCTACCCACTGAGCCACGGCTGACACAAGGTAAAGCACTTTGGGATGTCCTGAGGTTGTGAAAGGCGCTACAGAAATGCAAGTTCTGTCTAACGTTGGACGCTCAGCGTGCAAAGCAATAAAATGGGATGATGTTGGACTTCAGCTCTCTGGAATTCTCTTCCCAAACCCTTTGCCTTACAACATCTCTCCTCACCGTCAGAAACCACCTTACAATCCATCTCTTCCATTCTCTTGCTGCTTAAGCCCCCTTCCCTCCCCTTTCTCCCTACTTTTTCTTTGGTCCGACTACCACTCCTTGGGGTGTTTCACGTAGAAATTACAACATGGAAACAAGCCGTTCAGCCCAACCAGTCCATGTTGGTGTTAATCGTCCACGCGAGCAACAGTCCTAACCAATGTTCTCTAAGTTTTTTGGCGCCGCGCGACCCCTTCAATATACTGCGCATGCGCAGTTTCTGGATTGAAAAGCCAACAAGCCGGCTGCGTGGGATTCCTGGAGCGCTGCGCGGCCAGGGAACGTTGGCCCTAACCCCATGTGCCCAAAACCCCCGTTCCCAAAACCCGCTAATCCCCATTCCTTCCGCCACCGATCTAACCTTTCCTTCAATCTTGACATGGTCTCGGCTTCAAGCACTAACCCGAGTCGTGCTCACAATCCTCTGTGTGAAACAGTTTCTGCTGCTCTCTGTCCTAAATCTCTTCAATCTATGTCCCCTGTTCTAAACCCCCTCCCTCAATCGCTGTAGTCTACAGTCCATTTCGATCGACTCTACCGTTGTGATGTCCTCAGTCTTGAAAAGAATTTCATATTTTGACAAAAATATAATATAGGCTCTCACCGTGCAGCCTAGCAAGCTTCTGACAGCTGTTTTTTTTCTGGATTTGCACTTATTTCTCTGTGTGTGAGCAATGTGTCTCTCAGACCATATGCTGCTCTGTGAAGTCACAGATTATTAATTACCTCTTTGCAGATGCCACGGTCAGCACATTATCATGGACATGACTGTTGTAGGGGAACAAAAATACAGCTGAAGGATGACTTGTACGTTCTACTTGAAGTACGTGTGTCCGGGGGATGGGGGAACGGGGCAGGACGGGTTGATTATCTCTTGACGGTAGTACTTTGCTGACCATGGGAGGCCCCCTGAGGATAATGTGGAAAAGCAGCCCTGGCGTACGATGCTAGCCAGCTCGAGCCTGAACCAAGTTGTACGTTGGCTCCTTCAGGCAGCTTTGACCAGAGGTTGTCCCAATGAGGTACGCAAACAGTGGTGCCACGTGGGGTACTGTTGGGGGAGCCTGTAGGGGTCATTTACCTGGGTTTGTGCCCGGGGGCACTGGCGTACCTTACTGCAGCGAATAGCAGCAAATCGAGCGGGGTCCTTCCACCTGCCTGATTGTCCGATATTAACTTTGCCTCTTTGACCAAGGTTTTGGTCACCTGTCCTAATATCTCTTGAGGTGGCTCGGTGTCAAACTTTGTCAGATAATCGCTCCAGTGAGGCGCCTTGGGACGTTTTACTACATTAAAGGCGCTATATAAATTCAAGTTGTTGTGGTGTAGACCCAGGAAAATCTCCCCTTGTGTTAGTTTGCAATCTCCTCCATGCTCCTAACTCGGCATTGCCACCCTGACGACCCTCAGTCCAGTTCTGGCCCCCATCCCCCCCGCAGAATAGAACTGCACCCCCTTAATTCTGAGTTTGTATTCTGTAGAGGTTGTCTGAGAAAGCTGTAAGCTGTGCCGCAAAAGCGGAATTTGACGTCTTCAATCGCCATGAACCAACAGCCCCGGACATACTCTGTTACTTCAGGACAAACTCCGGACTTGCACCCGACCCTTCTCCACCTCCCTCCCCACTGACAATATTAAACCAACTTACAGTGCATTCACCTCACCAGCCCTCTGAGGAAATGATCAGCCAAGCATCCCCAGTCCTGTTTGCTAAGTTTGTAAAACAAACAATTTGCAGGGTTCTGGGGAAAGAGCAGGGGGGAGCGGGACTGATTGGACAGCTCTTTCAAAAGAGCCCTCACAGGCACGATGGGCCGAATGGCCTCCTTCTGTGCTGTGTCATTCTAACCACACCAGTTGAAGTGCGCGTGTGTGTGGGCAATGGCGAAGGTCCAGCATTGGGCGTGGGCAGTGACGGCAGCTACCGACACCACTCACCGGCAATGCTCACAGGCAGGGGTTATTATGGGATAACCGCTTGCACCGGTGGCACCCGGAGAAGAGGGTGAAGGAAAGAAGGAAAGTGCCTCGCTTGCACCTTTCCTGCCTCCAGGAGCCGTGTAACTGGAACAGCTGTTGGTTTCGGCCAAGTTTCCAGAGAGCCGCATCGCTCTCTTTCAGATGCCACATTCATCCTGGGAAACAGGATGCTGAATCCAGCCGATTCTCAGCTCTCAGCTCTGCAAGCCGCTCGTTCAGTCTGTGGGCTGTTTTCCGCGCTCAAAGGTCGGCAAAAGATAGCCGCCGTTTCCCCTGCCCGATTCCTCGTCCCCTTCAGCCATCTCGCATCTCTCCGCACCAGTTTTCCTCTCACCTACTTTGCCCCAGTGCTAGCCGAAAAAAGAAATCAAAGGCGGCGGACCTGGGTGGAGCAACAGCGGCGAGGCGGCGGCGGTAAAAGGCGGCAGCGACCAGGTAGGCCCACAGAGGCGGCGGACCTGGGTGGAGCAACAGCGGCGAGGCGGCGGCGGTAAAAGGCGGCAGCGACCAGGTAGGCTTTCACCAAGCCGAGAGCAGGAGAGAGGTAAAATAAAATCGAAGTGTGACGTCACCAGAAAGCAGGTAAGTGATTGGTTGGTGAGTATTTCTCTTTTTTTTTATACAAAACTTCAATTTTATTGTTTCTCGGGTATCTGTGGTGTAGCAGAGACTGCTGGCATAAATTAACTGAAGGGTAAATAATACATTTTTAATTAATTACATAGAATGGGAGAGCAGGTGATGTGTTACTGCTGCAATATGTGGGAGCTGGTGGACACCATTGATGTTCACGGTGAACACATTTGCAGTAAGTGTTGGCTGCTCGAGGAACTCCGGCTCCGTGTTGATGAGCTGGAGTCCGAGCTTCAAACACTGCGACACATCAGGGAGGGGGAGAGTTACCTGGACTCCGTGTTTCAGGAGGTAGTCACACCAATTAGAGTAACTAATTCAGAAGTAGCCCGTGGTCAGGGACAGGAAGGTGTGACTACGAGTGAGGCAGGTACAGGGATCCAGGAGGTAGTGTTGGAGGAGCCGCAGCCCTTGCTCTTGTCCAACAGGTTCGAGGCTCTTACTCCCTGTGTGGATAGGAGCGGGGACTGCAGGGAGGATGAGCAACCTGGCCACAGCACCGTGGTAAGGGGGGCCATTCAAGTGGGGGGAGTAAAAAGAAATGTTGTAGTGGTAGGGGATAGTATCATTAGGGGGATAGATAGGGTTCTTTGCAGCCAAGAGCGAGAGTCCCGAAGGCTGTGTTGCCTGCCCGGTGCCAGGGTTAAGGACATCTCCTCTGGGCTGGAGAGAAACTTGGAGTGGGAGGGGGAGGATCCAGTTGTCGTGGTCCATGTTGGTACCAATGACATAGATAGGACAAGGAAAGAGGTTCTGCTGAGGGAGTTTGAGCAGCTAGGGGCCAAATTAAAAAGCAGAACCTCGAGGGTAATAATCTCTGGATTACTACCTGAGCCACGAGCAAATTTGGCTAGGGTAAATAAAATCAGGGAGTTGAATGCGTGGCTCAAAGACTGGTGTGGGAAAAATGGGTTTTGCTTCTTGGGACACTGGCACCAGTACTGGGGCAGGAGAGAGCTGTTCCGTTGGGACGGACTTCACTTGGCCAGTGCTGGGACTAGTGTCCTGGCGAATCGAATAACTAGGGCTGTGGAGAGGGCTTTAAACTAATTAGTGGGGGGGAGGTTTCAAGAGAGCAAAAAATAAAAATGACAACAGAGAGGGTCATAGACATAGGTAGCAGTAGGGGAATCACAAATCAGAGCGTGGCAGGAAGGGACAGAGTGTGTGTAGTAAAAGGTAAACTGGTAAAAAGTGAAAAAGCAGGAACTAAGTGCCACAAAGCATATTTGAAAGTTCTCTATCTGAATGCACGTAGCATTCGTAACAAAATAGACGAGTTAATGGCACAAATAACTACATATGGTTATGATATTGTGGCCATTACAGAAACATGGCTGCAGGGTGACAATGCCTGGGAATTAAACATACCAGGTTATTTAACGATCAGGAAGGACAGGCAGGAAGGAAGGGGAGGTGGGGTGGCTATGTTAATAAAGGAAGGAATCACTGTAATACAGAGTAATGATATTGGGTCAAAAAATCATGATAATGAAACAGTTTGGGTGGAGATAAGGAATAATAAGGGGGAAAAAACATTAGTGGGCGTAGTCTATAGGCCTCCGAACAGTTGCAACTCTATTGGACGGAGTATCAATCAGGAAATAGTTGAGGCATGTAATAAGGGAACATCTATAATTATGGGGGATTTTAACTATCATATTAATTGGACAAATCAAATGGGGCAGGGCTGCCTTGAGGATGAGTTCATTGAGTGTATTAGGGATGGGTTTCTTGAGCAGTATGTAACTGAACCGACCAGGGGGCAAGCAACCTTAGATCTGGTCCTGTGTAACGAGACAGGATTAATTAAAAATGTCCTAGTAAAGGATCCCCTTGGAATGAGTGACCATAACATGGTTGAATTCCATATTCAATTAGAGAGTGAGAAGGTTGGATCTCAAACAAGCGTGCTAAGCTTGAATAAAGGAGACTATGAAGGTATGCGAGCGGAATTGAGTAGAGTGGATTGGGAAAATAGATTAAAGGGTAAGACGACACATGATCAGTGGTGTACATTCAAGGAGTTATTTTACAACTTCCAAAAAAATATATTCCACTGAAAAGAAAAGGGTGTAAAAGAAAGGACAGTCATCCGTGGCTAAGTAAAGAAATTAAGGATAGTATTCGACTAAAAACAAGGGCATATAAGGTAGCGAAATCTAGTGGGAGGACAGAGGATTGGGAAAACTTTAAAAGGCAGCAAAAAATAACAAAAAGATTGATTAAGAAAGGGAAGATAGATTATGAAAGTAAATTAGCAAAAAATATAAAAACAGATAGTAAGAGTTTTTATAGTTATATAAAAAGAAAAAGGGTGGCTAAAGTAAATGTTGGTCCCTTAGAGGATGAGACCGGGAAATTAATGGTGGGAAATATGGAGATGGCAAAAACACTGAATGAATATTTTGTATCAGTCTTTACAGTAGAGGACACTAAGAATATCCCAACACTGGACAAACAGGGGGCTATAGGGGGAGAGGAGCTAAACACGATCAAAATCACTAAGGAAGTGGTACTCGGTAAAATAATGGGACTCAAGGCGGATAAATCACCTGGACCTGATGGCTTACATCCTAGAGTCTTGAAGGAAGTGGCGGTAGGGATTGTAGATGCATTGGTAATAATTTTTCAAAACTCCCTGGATTCCGCTAAGGTCCCGGCAGACTGGAAAACTGCTAATGTAACACCCTTATTTAAAAAGGGCAGTAGACAGAAGGCTGGTAACTATAGACCGGTTAGCCTAACATCTGTGGTAGGTAAAATTTTGGAGTCCATTATTAAGGAAACAGTAACAGGACATTTGGATAATCATAATTTAATAGGACAAAGTCAGCATGGTTTTACGAAGGGGAAGTCATGTTTGACAAATTTGCTGGAGTTCTTTGAGGAAGTAACATATAGAGTGGATAAAGGGGAACCAGTGGACGTAGTGTATTTAGACTTCCAAAAGGCATTTGACAAGGTGCCACACAAAAGATTATTGCTTAAGGTAAAAAATCACGGGATTGGGGGTAATATTCTGGCATGGATAGAGGATTGGCTATCTAACAGAAAGCAAAGAGTTGGGATAAATGGTTCATTCTCAGACTGGCAATCAGTAACTAGTGGTGTTCCACAGGGGTCAGTGCTGGGTCCCCAACTCTTCACAATCTATATTAACGATTTGGAGGAAGGGACCAAGTGTAACATATCAAAATTTGCAGATGATACAAAGATGGGAGGGAAAGTAGTGAGTGAGGAGGACATAAAAAACCTGCAAGGGGACAGAGACAGGCGAGGTAAGTGGGCAGAGATTTGGCAGATGGAATACAACACTGGAAAGTGTGAGGTGATGCACTTTGGCAGGAAAAATCCTAGAGCAATTTATTATCTTAATGGCAAGAAACTGGAGAGTACTGAAGTGCAAAGGGATCTGGGGGTCCTGGTGCACGAAACTCAAAAGGTTAGTATGCAGGTGCAGCAAGTGATTAAGAAGGCAAATGGAATGTTGGCTTTCATTGCTAGGGGGATAGAATATAAAAATAGGGAGGTATTGCTTCAGTTGTACAAGGTATTGGTGAGACCGCACCTGGAATACTGCATACAGTTTTGGTGTCCTTACTTAAGGAAAGACATCCTTGCTCTCGAGGCAGTGCAAAAAAGGTTCACTCGGTTAATCCCGGGGATGAGGGGGTGGTCATATGAGGAGAGGTTGGGTAGATTGGGACTCTACTCATTGGAGTTCAGAAGAATGAGAGGCGATCTTATTGAAACATATAAGATTGTGAAGGGGTTGGATCGGGTGGATGCGGGGAGGATGTTCCCGATGACGGGTGAGACGAGAACTAGGGGACATAGTCTTAGAATAAGGGGCTGCTCTTTCAAAACTGAGATGAGGAGGAACTACTTCACTCAGAGGGTGGTAGGTCCATGGAATATGCTGCCACAAAAAGCTGTAGAAGCTACAACATTAATTAAATTTAAAACAGAAATAGACAGTTTCCTAGAAGGAAAGGGCATTAAGGGTTACGGGGAGCGGGCAGGAATTTGGACATGAGTCTAGGTTCGGATCATGGCCCTGTGGGTAGTGGAGCGGGCCCAGGGACTGTGTAGCCTGATTCTGCTCCTATTTCGTGTGTGCAATTCTGTTAGATGCAGGAGATGGTTCTGTGATAGATAGTAGATTGGCGGTTAGGATCAGATCAGCCATGATCTTATTGAATGGCGGAGCAGGCTCGAGGGGCCGATTGGCCTACTCCTGCTCCTATTTCTTATGTTCTTATGTTCTTATGTTCTTATAAAGTCACTGTACATGAGCAAGGCAGAAAAGGGCACACTGAGGTTGATTTTTACTGCAATATGTGATTGGGAGGGGGAAGAGATGGGGCTGCCATATTTTTTAATGTTTCACCGCTAAGTCAGAAGGTTGTGGGCTCATGCCATACTTTTGGGCATAATCTGGGCTGACACTTCAGTGCAGTACTGAGGGAGCGCTCCACTGTCGGAGGGGCAGTACTGAGGGAGTGCTGCACTGTCGGAGGAGCAGTACTGAGGGAGAGCTGCACTGTCGGAGGGGCAGTACTGAGGGAGCGCTGCACTGTCGGAGGGGCAGTACTGAGGGAGCGCTGCACTGTCGGAGGGGCAGTACTGAGGGAGTGCTGCACTGTCGGAGGGGCAGTACTGAGGAAGTGCTGCACTGTCGGAGGGGCAGTACTGAGGGAGCGCTGCACTGTCGGAGGGGCAGTACTGAGGGAGCGCTGCACTGTCGGAGGGGCAGTACTGAGGGAGTGCTGCACTGTCGGAGGGGCAGTACTGAGGAAGTGCTGCACTGTCGGAGGGGCAGTACTGAGGGAGTGCTGCACTGTCGGAGGGGCAATACTGAGGGAGTGCTGCACTGTCGGAGGGGCAGTACTGAGGGAGTGCTGCACTGTCGGAGGGGCAGTACTGAGGGAGCGCTGCACTGTCGGAGGGGCAGTACTGAGGGAGTGCTGCACTGTTGGAGGGGCAGTACTGAGGGAGTGCTGCACTGTCGGAAGTTTTAAAAATATTATTCTTGGGATCTGGTTGTCGCTGGCAAGGCCAGCATTTATTGCCCATCCCTAATTGCACTTGGGAAGGTGGTGGTGAGCCGCCTTCTTGAACCGCTGCAGTCCGTGTGGTGAAGGTGCTCCCACAGTGCTGTTAGGGAGGGAGTTCCAGGATTTTGACCCAGCGACGATGAAGGATCGGCCGAAACATCTCCAAGTCAGGATGGTGCGTGACACGGGAGGGGAACTTGGAGGTGGTGGTGTTCCCATGCGCCTGCTGCCCTTGTCCTTCTAGGTGGAAGAGGTCGTGGGTTTGGGAGGTGCTGTTGGAAGAAGCCTTGGCGAGTTGCTGCAGTGCATCTTGTAGATGGTACACACTGCAGCCACGGTACGCCGGTGGTGGAGGGAGTGAATGTTTAAGGTGCCTTCTCAACTGGACATTAACAAATCCCACGGCACTATTTGATGAAAGAAAGGCTTTGTTCTGACTAACGTTTATCCCAAACCAATATCACCAAAATTGGATTAGCCAGTCATTCATCTTGTTGCTGTTTGTGGGTCTTGCAATGTGCAAATTGGCTGCTGGGTTTGCCTATATAACAGCACACACTACACTGAAAACATAATATGTCCTTCGCGCATGAAATTAAAGTTCTTTGATTATATAAATCAAAGTTCTTTCTCAGCCAACTTGGAGTCAAGGACCAAGGGTGAGTGGGACTGACTGGATTGCTCTTCGAAAGAGCCGGCGCAGACTCGATGGGCCGAATGGCCTCCTTCTGTGCTGTACTATTCCATGATTCCATGGCCATTTGGTTCATTTAGATTTCTCAGATTCAGCAAAGTTATCACAGAAATGTAGTATTTTTCTCCAATACTAATTGCAGCCTGAAGTTGACAGACCGCAGTGGAATGGTATTGTTCTGTCTCTCTCTCTCTAGGTTGCCTGCAGGCCTGTAACGCAAATCTAAGCTGAGCGCCAACACCCACTCCGGCCCCAACCGAATGTGCCAACAGTGGAACGATACATAGAAACATAGAAAAATAGGAGCAGGAGTCGGCCATTCGGCCCTTCGAGCCTGCTCCGCCATTCAATATGATCATGGCTGATCCTCTATCTCAATACCATATTCCCGCTCTCTCCCCATACCCCTTGACGCCTTTTGTGTCGAGATGATGCCTTTTGTGCCTCGATACCACAGTTTGGCAAACGGGCTCTCGCTAGCGTGGGGGCCAACTATCAAAGGCTGGAGCAGCACGTGAGCTGCCAACCAAAAGACACCAGTCAGCGCACCGAGCAAGTCGCTGCAGAATCACTCTGTGAGCATAAATAACAACAGAGCTTTAATGAACAGAGACTGACATAAATGGGGGTCATGAATTGCTGACAAAATGAGACTCTTGTGCTTATTAAATTCAGAGATAATGTACTAATTTTACGACTGCCTAATAAATGTCTCCAGTAATGAATGTGCTTGATCGCAACGATGAAAGCACAAGCAATCAAAATCAATTGTCCCAGAGATATTGGACTAACCAGCTCACCAGCTCCCACAGCCGGAGCAGAACTGACCTTCAGTCCTTGCACAATTTGTTTTCTGATGGAACAGGAATCAATACCCAAGAGACATACCTGCACCTGCAACATGGAAGAGAAAGATGAATGAACTCGAAGCAACAACAGAAACTCAAAACTTCAATGCTTCTTTGCAGGGCCAATCAATAGACTGTCCTTCCAATCAACATTAAAGTCAGCGATGGTGATAGAAAGTCATTATGGAACATCATGGGTCCTGCATTCTGTCCTTCTAAGTTCCAAAGGAACCCGTTACACACACATTGGAGAAAATTGCACTGCCCGCTATGGGACCAGGATGAATAAAATACGCGCATGACAGCAAAACATTGAAAGACATCCACCTTCACGGAGGATCCTGTGCGACTGAGAGCGTTAAAAGAGTGCTAACAACCGTCATTGCCTCCAGAGACTCAGGCAATACGTCAGCCTTTGGGTAGCACTCTCGCCTCTGAGCCAGAAGGTTGTGGGTTTGAGTCCCACTCCCGAGACTTCTATCAATATATATACGGGACAGAGTGCGGTGAAGTTTAATGGGCTTTTCCAAAAAAATGTATTTGTATACACACGCACTCCAAGGTGGAACTCCACAAGGCATGACAAAGTGGATGAAGAAGCAGAGGTAAGATACTTTCTCGAAGGGAAGGAAGGGGAAATTTAGAAGGAGTCTTGTAATCAGGTGGTCTGCAAGATAGGCCCAGAGGCTTGCCTATTCTCTCAACTATAATTGGTGTGTGGTTTGTGGGGGGAAAAAAGGGTCAAAAAGTACATTTGCTGCTCAAAAATGGGGCAAAATATCACCGAGCTGCCCCAGCCTCTTTGGTTCTCTCCCAAATGCTCACAGGTGGGTATGTTTTATTTTCCTGTATGTCCAATGGATTACGGTCAAGTCTTGGGGCCTGTAAACAATGAGAGAAAACCGGAGTATGGGAGAAGAAAAATATTTCTTCAGGGTCAAACTGTCAAGTCTCTTTCAATTTCGAAGGTAATCACAAGAAAAGCCCAGCTCTTTCACCGTATCACAGGAGTTGAAAATATCATCACCCCAGTTCTATTCATTTCATTTTGTGCTGCTGTTTATCTCCAAATCTCCCTGTTTGTTGTGGTCTGACCTTGGCAACACTGTGTAGGCTTGGTAGCAATGAGCAGAGCGATCAAAAGTCAAGCTCAGAAAATCTGCAGAGCTGGTGAACAAGGGTGAAGTGAAATTGGGAGCTGGCTCATGAGAAATTGGAAATGGCTGAAGGGGGAATAAATAGCAGTGAAAGACTTGAGTTGGGAGAGCTCGGAAAAACAAAAGCCTTTCGGAAATCTGCACAGAAAACAAGGCTGGACTTCCAAGGAAAAACCAGACATGGGATTGATGTCAGCCGTGGCTCAGTGGGTAGCACACTTGCCGCTGAGTCTCGAAGGTTGTGGGTTCAAGTCCTACCCCAGAGACTTGAGCACAGGATCTGAGCTGGCACTCCAGCTCATGCTGAGGGAGTGCTGCACTGTCGGAGATGCTGTCTTTCAGCTGAGATGTATAAACCGAGGCCCCGTCTGCTCTCTCAGGTGGACGACGACGACAACAACAACTTGTATTTATATAGCGCCTTTAACATAGTAAAACGTCCCAAGGCGCTTCACAGGAGCATTAAAAGACAAAAGAATTTGACACCGAGACACATAAGGATAAATTAGGGCAGGTGACCAAAAGCTTGGTCAAAGAGGTAGGTTTTAAGGAGCATCTTAAAGGAGGAAAGAGAGGCGGAGAGGTTTAGGGAGGGAATTCCAGAGCTTAGGGCCTCGGCAACAGAAGGCACGGCCACCAATGGTTGAGCGATTATAATCAGGGATGCTCAAGAGGGCAGAATTAGAGGAGCGCAGATATCTCGGGCGGTTGTGGGGCTGAAGGAGATTACAGAGATAGGGAGGGGCGAGGCCATGGACGAAAAAGATCCTGCGGCACTATTTCGAAGAAGAGTAGGGGAGTTCTCCCCGGTGTCCTGGCCAATATTTATAGCTCAATCAACATCACTGAAACAGATGATCTGGTCGTTATCACATAGCTGTTTGTGGGAGCTTGCGGCTGCGTTTCCCACATTACAGCACTGACTGTGCTTCATAAGTACTTCATTGGCTGCAAAGGGCTTTGGGGCGTTTTGAGGTTGTGAAAGGCGCGAAAGAAATGCAAGTCTCTCTTTCTTTGGTACAAATTCATGAGTTAGTGCATGATAAAGTCCAACTTAGTAAATTGTTGCTCTCAATCAGTGGTACTCGTGCCTTTGAGTTGGAAGCTTGTGGACAAGCTTATCACTGAGGCGGACATGACACGGCAGTACTGACATCTTCACTGTTGGAAGTGTCGGCCTTCAAATGAGGCATTAAACTAAACTGGGGCCCTGTCTGCCTGTTCAGGTGGACATTAAAGATCTCACAGTGCTTTTGAGAAGAAGAGCGTTCTCCCATTTTCTTGGTCAACCATCTTCCCTGAACCAACACCAACAAAAATCAAATGAAATGGTCATTCAGCTCATTGCTGCTTGGGCTGTGTCTTCACAGAGGCAGATTTTGACTGTGCGACAGTGTAAAACGGGAGATAGCGAGTCGGCATCCCATTTTACATCCCTCCCGATCGGAAGTCATTGGAAATAAAAATATGGAGAGATGTAAAACGGGCTGCCGATTCACTATCGCCCGCTTTGCACAATCGCACAGAGGCAAAATCTTCCCCAAAGCGTTTGAAGTGATTTGAGATCTTCCCGAGTGGTGTGATCTATAAAAGCAAGTTCTTCTGTCTTTGATGATTAGTCTAAGAAGGGTCATCAGAACTGGACTTCCAGATCTGACGAAAGGCCATCGACTGGAAACGTTGACTCTGTTTCTCTCTCCACAGATGCTGGCTGACCTGCTGAGTGTTTCCCAGCGTTTTCTGTAGTTATTTCCCATTTCCAGCATACGCCGTATTTTGCTTTTGCCTGAGAATGATCATACCAGCTTTTCCTCATCACTACTTTCCTCAACTGTTTTTGTTAGGCAAGGGCATTAAGAGTTACGGAACGAAGGTGGGTAGACAGAGTTAAGATACAGATCAGTCATGATCTAATTGAATGGTGGAATAGGCTCGAGGGGCTGAATGGCCTCCTCCTGTTCCTATATTATTCTGCATGAACAGAATCGATTGGAACAGAATCTTCCCAACTGATTACTTCTCACTAAACCTGTAATTATCATATCTCCTCTTCTGTGAAGAGCATCAAGGACATGAAACGCAATAACAGAGGATGCCTGACACAAACAGCCACATAGAACAAAGGCTGCAGGAACTGTAGACAACAGGTAGGCAGGCGTGATTTCAAAGCTTTAACCAAACTATGTGATTTCAGGTGGTGATTATAAACCATTTGAGCCTCTGTGTTATTACCGAGGAACCCACTGATTAGGTTACTGCCTTGTAATTACTCCTGGGTATCCATTATTCTGTGTAACACAGTGCACAATAACAAGGTGCTTTATCCAAACACAGAGAACGCGTGCGTTTTGAGAGATGGAAGCAGAACTGAAGACGCTTTAGGATTTACTGCAATCCAAGAGTGAATGACAAAGGGATCACTCGGATTAAAACAACTTCAAATACCAGCAACACGGCCCCTCTGCGAACAGCTCCATCTTGCAAGACTTGTGGCTTGTGCAATCTGGTTGCCTAATTATGACACTGCCAGATAATGATTGTCAAAGGATCATCTGTAAGTCACAGGCTGAAACCGATATGAAAGAATCGACACTTACTGAAGTACAATGTTGTGCCGTGCCTAGACTATGCCATTACACCCAAGATTTAGTGCTGTTCCTTCTGGCTACGGGTGATAGCAATAATTGTCACACTTCAGGAAACAAAAAACATCCACCTCTGCATAAAACCTGCACACGTGGCAAGACAAGAGAAGCTGCCCTCATTCTAAATATCAGAGAATTTGTTGGAAGCAGCTCTCCCGATGCCTCTTGCATCTGCCAATCGGCGACACTGCAAGATATTGCTCTTACGAAACGCTGCATGCGATTCCCGAAGACAAAATGCCAAAATGCACCCTTCCCACTCGCGTCCCACATGGGTGACACCATTTTATTAACATATAAATGTCATCTCCTTGCACTCCCCACTTCACGGGGCCTCATTCGCTACAGCTAATGGCCTGACGTGAGGTCAAAGGGCAACCGTTAATGACCACTTACTGGTAATTATAGGATTACTGCGCTTGTTGTTATGAAGTAGATTCATTTATTTTTTTTCAAGTCCTAATCACTGCTGTACTGGTTGGTCGGATCGGCATCTTAAAACCTATTAATACTTACACCCAACAGATTAAGGTGTTGCACCAGTTTTGGCAGCTTATAAAACACTAAAAACAAGTGACTTTCTTTTATTCGTTCCTGGGATGTGGGCGTCGCTGGCAAGGCCGGCATTTATTGCCCATGCCCTTGAGAAGGTGGTGGTGAGCTGCTGCCTTCTGGAACCGCTGCAGTCCGTGTGGTGAAGGTGCTCCCACAGTGCCATTAGGGAGGGAGTTTCAGTGACAATAGAGGAAGGTCGATATATTTCCAAGTCAGGATGGTGTGTGTCTTGGAGGGCAACTTGGAGGTGGTGGTGTTCCCATGTGCCTGCTGCCCTCGTCCTTCTAGGCAGTGGAGGTCGTGGGTTTGGGAGGTGCTGTGTTATTTTCTTTAAACGACAGAATCTATTTGTTCTTTTCACCCCCAGCGACTGTTTCTGCTGAAGAATTAACATCGATGGGGCGGGGGGGACCAGTAGATTCTTTTTACCTTGGAAGGGCCGCCCTGGCTTCCTGACAAGATTCTCCTGTCAGGGCGGCCACGAGGGGCAATTATTACCGAGGCTGTTGACGGATTCTGGCCGGAGTCTCGTCTTCCCCCAGAACCAGTGGCGTTAAAATGGGGAATCAGTGGGAAATGGAGCGGCTGTATTTTAACAGCTGCCCCGCTCCTCTCCTACCAATCGGATGGTGGGGGGGGAGGGGTGGAGAAAGAGTTAAAATTCCTCCTAATTAATTACTTTGAAATGCGGTGTTGTCAGGTGGGCATGTGGAGCAGCCATTTTTGTACAAAGGAAGATCCCACAGACAGCACCGCGATGGATGACCAGTTAATCTGGGTTTTTTTTTTGGCAGTGTGGGGTGAGGGAGGGAAGTTGGCCAAATATTAGAAGATCTCTTTTGCTCTTCTATAACTCACATCATGAGATCTTCCGACACCCACTTCAACCAATGCAGCAGGCAGACAAGGTCTCAGCTTAAACCCTGATCCCAAACTGTTAAAATATAGCTCACAGATACACTGGGCATCTCGTGAGATTTGAAAGCTCATCCTTGTGTTATTGCAGAGCGCAGTTAAGCTCTCCATCCACGCCCCAATTTAAAACACAACTTTTTTTCCCAGATTTGTTCTCATTGTAACAAAGGACAACTTTAAATAGCATGGCCAATATTCGCAGAGTTATTTTGGGTGAAATATTAAAAGAGAAATTAGCATAGAACAAACTCTTTATTGATATGCTGGAGGGAGTCGATTGGAGGATCTGTGTCAAAAGCACGTCTTGTGACAGAAACAGTCTAATGAAAACTAAAATCTATTAACAGATTGCACGGGGGTTACTGATTCAAGACATCCTGCCCTGCTCTCGTCAACAACCAGGCAGATATCTAAAATGTTCATGCAGTATCGCTGTTGAGAAAGATTAAGTAATAATACAGGTTAGATCACACTGTGGGGACCTGTAATTGAGGGCAGACACGGAGGAAGATACAGCATATGGACCATTCCTCACAGCAAACATCTAGGTCATAAGGTCCACTCAAATGCTTGAATATATTTATAGCACATTTGACAAGACGGACCTTTTTTTGTTGTTACATAGTATTTACAGCACAGAAACAGGCCATTCGGCCCAACAGGTCCATGCTGGCGTTTAAGCTCCACACGAGCCTCCTCCCAGTCTATTTACTCCATCAACATATCCTTCTATTCCTTTCTCCCTCATGTGTTTATCCAGCTTCCCCTTTAACGCATCTATGCTATTCGCCTCAACCACTCCCTGTGGTAGCGAGTTCTACATTCTCACCACTCTCTGGGTAAAGAAGTTTCTCCTGAATTCCCTATTGGATTTATTAGTCACCATCTTATATTGATGGCCCCTAGTTCTGGTCTCCCCCACAAGTGGAAACGTCTTCTCTACATCTACCCTATCAAACCCCCTCGTAAGTGTAAATACCTTTACCAGGTCGCCCCCTCAGCCTTCTCTTTTCTAGAGAAAAGAGCCCCTGTCTTGTTGAAGACTTCTGCTATTTTAAATAAAAAAGTATTTCCGCCTTTACTGTTCATACTGAGGTCACGTCACAGGTGTCAACCTGAAAGATGATGTTCAGGAAGACAGGAAACTATCAAACCTTCTGCCTGGTTTGTATCTGCGAACCCTCATCCAAACCTTCAGCAACGAGAAGATGGGCGACACCAACCTCATCCTCTTCAAACTACAGCTGAGCTAGAACCCCGTGGACCCAGGTACTCCCTCGCACAAGGTCCCATCGCCCCAAGTCCTGGCAAAGCCCCAATCGCGAGATGTCTGGTCAACTGGAGCACCAAAGGGGGGGTCCCGAGCTGCTCTTGGCTGCTCACCAGGAGATAAGCGAGGGGTTGCCGAGTGAAGACGATCCACCTGGCTTGCTCTTCTCCCCTGTCGGAATCGGTTCAGCTCCTCCTGACAGCAGTATAATGGCGATCAGATGAGGATCAAATGGACATCCCGCCCTTGCGCGATGCCTGTGTTGGTGCTCTAACATACAGACTGCTGCTGTACAATCCCCTGCTGCAGTTCCCTTAAAACCCCTCCGAAGGAATGTAAGACTGTCCATGGTAAACTTGACTGAATCTAAAAAAGTGACCAAATGTACCGACAAGCTTTGAGGGCAAGAGACTGCTTGGCTAAAACATGATGTGCTGGTATTTTGCCTTCAAAAGATAAGATCTTGAAAATTCTGTGAGAACCAGGAGTCAACAACCTGCAAATGTGAGAACACCGCCTCTCTCCAACACGTGAATTTCTGGCCTTGGTTAACTCAGCGTCAACACAGATAGAAGGAGAGAGAGAAAAACAACGTTAATCACACAGTGCGGGACACGAATGCTGTGGGCGAGTTGTCAAGTTTTGGGGTAGAAGGGATGTTGTAGACTGACGCTCGGGGCTGCAGTCGTGGGCGACCTGGTCAGTTGCCAGTTAAAGTCACACGTCTAGTGACATGAATCTTGTCATTCATGTGGAAATGACTTGTGAAATAATACCGGGCGGCCTGCTGGTGGCGCTGTCCAGGGAGAGTATAAATACTCGGGCATGGGCCCAGCTTGCTCAGGACATTCTTTAACAGGAACTAGTGAAGGACACAACTAGACCTCTATGTTGAAAAACAGTTGATTAAAGCTTTGTTTAAAGCTTAGACCAAGTGCCTAGTAGTTTTCTTACGTCATCTAGTCATCGCTGAATTGACCTCTCACTGGTGTTAGTACGTATGTGGTGTCTCTTACAATCACCTGAGCTTAAAGTAAATGATTTTAGATGCTTATAATTACATGTAACCTCTTGTTGATTTTTAAGTAAAAGAAGTTTCACAGATTCATTGGGTTTTGTGTTGTCTGTTCCATGGGTCTGAACTCTATAAACTGTCAGACAATCAGAAGGTCTTACAGGAACCACTGTGTATGGATTCTATTTCTTCCAGTCAAACAAAAACAATTTAAAAGGAAACAAATTGAGCTCAACGCAAATCCAAATGGTGCCCGATTCTTTTGACAAGATATATGCTTAAGGCCTACACCTGGATCAGATATTGAAAAACTGCGGATAAAAATATCTAACCAGCAAGCCCTTAGGATTCAATCAATAAAATACATCTAATAAGAGTGCAGGATTTTAAATCCAAGTGTTCAAAACGTGCGCCTATTCTCAGGTGCTTTGGTTTCAGCCGTGGCTCAGTGGGCAGCACACTCGCCTCTGAGTCAGAAGGTTGTGGGTTCGAGTCTCACTCCAAGGACTTGAGCACATAAAGCTAGGCTGACACTCCAGTGAGGGAGCGCCGCACTGTCGGAGGTGCCATCTTTCGGATAAGACATTAAACCGAGTCCCCGTCTGCCCTCTCAGGTGGACGTAAAAGATCCCATGGCACTATTTCGAATATTTATCCCTCAACCAATATCACTAAAACAGATTATCTGGTCATTATCACACTGCTGTTTGTGGGAGCTTGCTGTGCGCAAATTGGCTGCCACCTTTCCTACATTACAACAGTGATACACTTTAATAGAAATGCGAGTCTTTCTTTTTTTAAGGGATGGTTACATGCCAGAGTGGAACTGTCTGTAGGGTCCTGGGTCCATCTGCCAGCGACACTCTGCAGAGTTGACGAACCTCCTGGAACCGACAGGCCTGTAAAGGTATGGGTCTACAGTTGTCTTTCTTTGGGGTTTAGTGGGGACTTAAGTGTTAATGACTTCTGACGCATGGGTCTCAAGCAATCAGTGGTGACATGAGAGGAAACTAGCTCAATTTGCTGAAATCAGCTGTCAGGAAAACCTCGCTAAAACACTGGTTCGGCCTCAACTGGAGTATTGTGTCCAATTCTGGGCACCGCACTTCAGGAAGGATGTGAAGGCCTTAGAGAGGGTGCAGAAAAGATTTACAAGAATGGTTCCAGGGATGAGGGACTTCAGTTACGTGGATAGACTGGAGAAGCTGGGGTTGCTCTCCTTAGAGCAGAGAAAGGTTGAGAGGAGATTTGATCGAGGTGTTCAAAATCATGAGGGGTCTAGACAGAGTAGATAGAGACAAACTGTTCCCATTGGTGGAAGGGTCGAGAGCCAGAGGACACAGATTTAAGATGATTGGCAGAAGAACCAAAGGCGACATGAGGAAAAACTTTTTTATGCAGCAAGTGGTTAGGATCTGGAATGCACTGCCTGAAAGGGTGGTGGAGGCAGATTCAATCGTGGCTTTCAAAAGGGAATTAGATAAGTACCTGAAGGAAAAAAATTTGTAGGGTTACAGGGAAAGGACAGGGGAGTGGGACTAGCTGAGGTGCTCTTGCAGAGAGCCGGCACGGGCTCAATGGGTCGAATGGCCTCCTTCTGTGCTGTAACCACTCTATGATTCTATGATCCGGTTTTTGTTAGCGGATCTGGTAAGTCTATCGTGGTATTAGAACATAAGAACATAAGAAATAAAAGCAGGAGTAGGCCATTCGGCCCCTCGAGCCTGCTCCGCCATTCAGTAAGATCATGGCTGATCTTCTACCTTATCTCCACTTTCCTGCACTATCCCCATATCCCTTGATTCCCTTAATATTCAAAAATCTATCGATCTCTGTCTTGAATATACTCAACGACTGAGCCTCCACAGCCCTCTGGGGTAGAGAATTCCAAAGATTCACCACCCTCTGAGTGAAGAAATTCTCCTCATCTGAGTCCTAAATGGCCGACCCCTTATTCTGAGACTGTGACCCCTGGTTCTAGACTCCCCAGCCAGGGAAAACATCCTCCCTGCATCTCCCCTGTCAAGTCCTGTAAGAATTTTGTATGTTTCAATGAGATCACCTCTCATTCTTCTGAACTCTAGAGAATATAGGCCTAGTCTACTCAATCTCTCCTCATAGGACAATCCCCCCATCCCAGGAACCAGTCTGGTGAACCTTCGCTGCTGTTGGCTGTTGCGCGAGTCCCATATGTCAGGAGCTGGTGGCACTAAATCCCGAGAAAAAAGGCTGCTGAAGGTTCTGCCGTCACCGCGCAGCAACTCTGAGAGCTGATCCGACACACGGGCGGACTACCGGTCTCTGCCGAACAGGAGGAGGAGAGCGGCGAACGGGCGTCACCCTCCTGAAACAGGAAGTGCGCACCTGGAC